>JAOTQR010000109.1:2331147-2347614 GCA_025774065.1 Solanum ossicruentum | reverse complement strand
GTCCGCTTTGGGCCAAGCCCTCACGGATTTGTTTTTGGACATCTCCCAAAAGGCCTCATACTAATGGGATTGGTTCAGCCTATTTAAGTTGGTCATTTTTGACCTTCCACCACCAATGTGGGAGGAAGAGTTTGCATTATCCCAACATTATTTGACAATATTATTGATATAAAATGAGTAAAATTCAATTAATTTTTCATCTTCAATTATTATTATGAAACAACCTATTAGATGGACACAACTACCAAGGGTCATGTTTCATTATTTTGAGGAAGATCTATAATTAAGAAATAATTTTATTTAGATAAGATGCTAATTTAAGAAAATCTCTTATTTTTTAATTAAATTTTTATACAAATAATCTGTTATGTCAAGTCCCGCCACAAATCTTGGATTAGCAAGTTCACTCACATGGATTACAGCTAATTAATGTGTTCCATTTATTTATTTATATATTTATTTATTTTTACTGATTTCGATATATTTTATTTGTATCACAAGTTTATCGAAATAATTTTTCTGCATTCACATAAAGGTATGAGTAAATTGTGTATACACCACCACCTTCTAAAGGCTCTTTTTTGTAAAATTGTACTAAGTATATTATTATTAATATTTGTTTATATTTTTTATGCATTTTTGTAATTTATCTTAAAAAGAATGATGCCGTTTTTAATTGACTATTATTTCATCTTTAATTAAATAATTTATAAGCACTTATATATCTACAAATTATTTTAAGCGATACATAAAATAATTATTTGTTCAATTGTGTGATTTGTCAAAGTGCATCATATAAAATTAAACAACAAAAATAGTAGATTTTTAACTTATTAATTATATCAGATATTTTTTCTATCCCATTTTATGTTAATATAGTTTACTAAATTACTCCTATTTAATTAAAGTCGATTGATTCTTTCTTCTTAAATATTGAGTAATTAAGAATATGATTTAAAAAAAACTATCAATTTTAATTTTAAAATTTCCAATGTTACTATTATTTTAAAATAAATTATTTAAACTAAATAATTATTAAATTTGAAGAAGAAATAAATTATAATTAAATTTAAATTTTGACCACAAAACTCATAAAATTCAAATCATAAATCATGAATTTTACTTCTATTTTGCAATTTTATTGTACTTGTTTGATGGTTCAACATTTGATAATTAGTCTATATATAGCTATGACCAATCATATTCAATTGCTGAATTGTACGCCATTATTTAGGCAGACTTTGGATCCTTTTACTGTAACATTAAAAAATAAAAAAAAGGGACCAATTAAATAAAACTTAGAGATCAATGGATATATATAAAATAATAACTTTTTCTTTCTCTAATTATCTATCCTCATTGTAGAAATCGCTATCTCAAAATTTTTATTATTATAAAAATGCAAGATAAATGTAGTTATATTTTTTTTATTTTTACTGATAATATTCTTGAAATTTATAAATATTTTAATATAAGTAAATATTTAACGAAGAAAGATTATATCTTAAGAATAAGAAAAAAAATAAATCAAAAACATACCCTTATCAACGTTTTTAAGGAGCATTTAAAAAGAACACGAAAGATAATTTGAGATGAACGGAGTAGTTCAGTCAGTGGCGAAACCACTCTTTGGCCTGGGTTTTATCTGAATCACCTTTGGTGGAAAATTATATTATTTAATACAATTAAATTTACTCTTTATTTATATATAGTAGATATCGAACCCCTTCAACTAGTTTGTATGCTTACTTTTTTATATTTTAAACTCTCCTAATTGAAAATCTGACTCAGTCACTGAGTATAGAGTACAAACAACAACAACAACAACAACAACAACGACATATCCAGTCGAATCCCACAAGTGAGGTCTGAGAAGTGTATAATGTACACAGATCTTACTGTTACCTCACTGAGATAAAGAGGCTGTTTCCTGTGACCCTCATCTAGAGTACAGAGTACAACATAGTAAAATATTTTATGGTGGAAACTTGTGTCTAATTATTATACATATAAGTCTATCTAATCACTCAACTAGTGTAGGACAACTTTATGAAAATTGAAAATTAATGTGTGTTCTTTGACTTATGTAAGATATATATCTTTCTCAATAAATATTTATACATATATATATATATATATTGGTGTCCAAATTGAGTCTTTCTAAGCCAATCCTTTTAGTCCCTTTTTTTTCAAAATTCTTGAGGGAGAAGAAAATAATTATGGGAAGAGCTCCATGTTGTGATAAAGCAAATGTGAAGAAAGGGCCATGGTCACCAGAAGAAGATGCAAAATTAAAAGAATATATTGATAAATTTGGCACTGGTGGAAATTGGATTGCTCTTCCACAAAAAGCTGGTATTTTTATTTAATTGCAATTTATTTTATTTTTAAAAAAAAAGGAAAAGAAAAAAAAAGTATCAATCTTGATAGATGGAGTCAGAATTTTGAGTTTGTGTTATGAAGTTTATATAAATATAGTGTTCGAATCGAAAGTATTGAGTCCTGTTGAAGAATTGGTAAATAGAATTATAGTTTCGCCTTTGTTTTATAGGTAGAGTTAGAATTTTGAGTTTATGTTATGAATTTTATATAAATATAGTGTTTGAATTGAAGGTATTGAGTCTCGTTGAAGAATCGCAAGTAGAATTGTAGTTTTTTGATTTGTTGGTCTTTTTTTTTCTAGTTTTGGTTCATTTTTTACTCTCTAATTTGTTTTATTGGAGTTGAAGTTGAAATTTTGGACAAATTATTTATGTGAATTTTTACGTTGAATAAAAAATATTGAATTCTGACGAATTTGCAAGCTTTTAAAGTTCTATTGCTACTCACATACTTGATTTGTTGGTCTTTTTTTCTAGTTTTGTTTCATTTTTCGCTCTCTAATTTGTTTTATTGGAGTTGAAGTTAAGATTTTGGACAAATTCTTTATGCGGATAGAAAAAATTATTGAATTCTGTCGAATCTGTAAGCAGAAGTACTATAGCTACTCACATGTTTGATTTGTTTGCCTTTTTTTTTCTTCTAGTTTTGTTTCATTTTTCATTCTCTAATTTGTTTTATAGAGTTCAAGTTAAGATTTTGGACAAATTATTTTATGCGAATATTATGTTTGAATCAAAAATACTGAAAGAAGTATTGTAGCTACTCACATACTTGATTTGTTGGTGTTTTTCTCTAATTTTTTTTGTTAGTTAATTATGATTTGTTTGTGATTAGGGCTAAAGAGATGTGGGAAAAGCTGCAGATTAAGATGGCTTAATTACCTTCGGCCAAATATTAAACATGGAGAATTTTCAGATGAAGAAGACAGAGTTATTTGTAGCCTTTATGCTAACATTGGAAGCAGGTACATACATATAATTCACATAATTCCAATCATTATTAAATTTTCATCACATATTTTCGAAAGTACGATAAGTTTATTGAGAAAAATCTTAATAATTCAAAAACGTCAACTTTAAATCATGGAGCAACTTATATATAACTTTAGCTCAAATAGAAATCGAGACAGAATTTTCATCAAGAAATTCATCATTTATTTATGCAGTGCATTTTAAATCAAAGAAAATTCAAATAAATCCCCCTTTGCCCTCGTTAGCTCCATATCTGAATGGGATGTGATAGAATTTCAAACTCGAACTAATAAAGTTCAAATCTTTAATTACTAGTATGATTTTGGAAATATACTTTGCATGCATGAGTAGTATTTTCAAGAGTTAAAGTGTAGTTAACTAGTGATAGATTTTGTGTTTATGGTCATGGAAATTAAACTAATCTCAATTTTAAAAAATTAAATGTAGGTGGTCGATAATAGCAGCTCAACTACCAGGCAGGACAGATAATGATATCAAGAACTATTGGAATACAAAGCTTAAGAAGAAATTAATGGGATTTGTCTCTTCATCTCACAAGATTAGGCCTCTTAATCATCATCAACACCAAATTCCCACTAATTGTTACAATAATTATTCCCCACAAATTTCACTTCTTCAAGCTTCATCTTTATTACACTCATCAAATTATAACACCACCCCATCTTTCCTATGCTATGAAGCCAGTATTCCCAGTACAATTCCACTAAGTACAAGCATCTTAACCACGGGTGCATCGAATAGTTGTACCTCAGGCATTACCGCTAGTACTTTCCACGAAAGTAATTTCGCTGGTCCCACTACTTCTTCTGATGAGAGTTATGGCGTTTCGAATTTGGATTTTCATAGCTACATGTACAACATTGATGGAGAAGGAAAGATGATTAGTGGAAATAATAATGGTGATTGTTATGTTGATGAGCAACAAAATCCGTTAGATTATAGTAGCTTGGAGGAGATTAAGGAGCTAATTAGCACTAATCATGTTTCTTGTAATGATAATAATAGCTTTTTGCTTGATCATGAGATCAAGACAGAAGAAAAAGTCATCATGTACTATTAATGTACAAATATCAACTTGGGAAAACTAGTTTTTTATTTTTATTTTCAGTACAATTGGTAAAAGTAAAAAGTGTCCTTTATGCATTTCTTTTTGGGAAATTAAATTAATGTGCTAAGTAGTATATCTCCTTTTTTTTGTTATTTTTTTAACTATAAAAGTAATATTCGAATCAATTTGTATGCAGATTGACTATTTCATTATTCTTATGATTACTTGAATCATTGTACGTAATTATATAACAAAATATTAATTAGTAACTTAAAATATGTAGAGTACTATTTATTGCCTTGTCGATATATGTAATTTAAATCTTTTCGATAAATATTTTATTAGTCGCTTGGAAACTAGAGGAGCCATTATAATTCAATATTCAAACTTCAATGCTGAAACATGCAACAGTTTAATTTATTTCTTCCTATTTGTTTTTTTAATCATTTATTTATTTATACATAAAAAATGTAACTTCTTGTGTTGTCATTAGGAAAAAATCTTAAATTAATCATGTACTATAAATCTATAATCTTGGATTTTTATGGTCTAATCAATGAGTTGAAAGGCTCCTAAATTGAGAAAAAATAATAATTAAAAATCTAAGCAATAAATGCAAATATCTTTTTTTTTCTTTCTTATAAGATTTTAAAACAAAAGTTATTATACAATTAAAGGAAAGTTGCGAGTCACACCACAAGGTTTTTTCCTACAAATTAAATTAGTCAGGCCCTACTGATTAAGACGTTTGATTAGAAAATAAACGCGGTTAATTAAATCGATCAATTTAAAAATATAATTAATAACAACAATATCTCTAGCATAATCTCTCAAGCGAAGACAGTAAAAATATGTAAATCTTATTGTTATCTCCTAAAAATGAAACAAAATATTTCTTAAGATTAACAATTTTGGCAAAATTTTATAATCGTATACAACAAAAATGAATTTAGAGTACAGCATATGAGTTCACGGGAATTATTTAATTTTTCTCCATATTTTCTCTTTTACTATTAAATATCTATAAATATTTGATTGTAAATTCAATTATATTAAAAAAAATAAAGTTTTATATTTTCATGACAACCCAACTTTAAATAGAAGTCTCACATTCGCAAAATCCAAGAGAAATGGTATCAGAGCCACTTCTGTATCAGCTTTGTCGATGTGGGTCAGAGTTCAACTGAGTTTAAACAAATCTCGATGAGGCGGGGAAAACCTCAGTTTTGAGTCTAGGCGAATCTCATGTGATGAGGCAAACCTCAGCTTTAGATAGAAGTCCAACATCGACAACATACAAAAAAAATATTAAGTATATAAGTAAACACGCCACATATTATTAGTGACATATTTTAAAATCGTACAGAGTTAGACCTAAAGAAGGTCATCACAATTCTGAATCAGTCTCTGATCTTCACCATTTGTCAATCACTAATTACTCCTACAGATAAGGACAGCATCAAAATTAAATCTTGATTAATTATTGCTAAATGATGAATAATTTATCTATGATTAAATAAATAATGCCACTAGTGGGGAACAAAAGACACACTAATTATAAAAAGTAGAAATCAAGCCATGTTTTGCAGGCAAAATGTAAAGAGAATCCTCATAGGGAAACAAAATCCAAAAAAATCCAAATAAATGTTGTGATGTCTTTGTTGTATATGTTAGAAAAAAGCAAGTTGAATAATTTAGGTCCATTAATTAAAAAAATAGTTAAAAATATTATGTCTTGACTATTTAATATTTTTTTAGATAATTAGAAAAATATTGGTAATGAAAACGACATCTCACCTTCCAGATCTCACTTGTGGAATTTTACTAAGTATGTTGACAATGAAAAAATATTAATAATTTATTAGATAATACTAATTAAAAAAATTGATAAAATGATAGCTAATTTATCATCACATGTTGAATTTCACTATTCAAGAAATGTCAATCGACAATCATTTATTTAAAATTATAATCTTTTTTAAATTTTTACGTGAATTTACCTCTTTATATTTTGATGCTAAATTTTTTCTTATATTATGTAATATATATTTCGAATTTTAATTAAAATAAAGATTTTTAAAAAAGGGGAGATCTTGATTCTTGATAGGTGAATGCATTGACTTGTTCACCCATTTTTGTTTTCTTGTGTGCATGATAATATAAAAGAGATTAATTTATTGGAACTTGATAGCTATGAGAAAAGTTAAATATTATGTGATTTAATGAATCTTTTATGGGAAAAAGTTTTTTTTTTCTAGGAATGTCTTCTCTAGTGGAGTTAAAAAGGTCAAAAGGTGCTTTCTCTAAATCAAATACAAGTTTTTTGACATTTGATAATTATTTGAGAGCTCTGATTAATTTTATTTTTTATATTGTGTAATAAAACTTTAATTAAAAAAACACTTTTTGTATAAAGATGTGAAGAGGGAAATTTGAAATTTCCACATAGGTAATTTATAATCACATGCTCTGATCCTCTGCTTCATCTTCCACTTTTACTATGAACTCAAAATCTTTAGTTAAGGATATCGTTGAAATTCTAGAGCCGGATCACTTTAAAACGCCAAAATATTAGGTGATTTCTCTCGTCAATCTGATTCTTGATGATAAAATATTTCATTATTTGCGCTTATAGGAAATAGATTGCACAATATTTTATACGAAAATTGATCCGAACATGAGAATAAAAAAACTGAAAGATTTAAAATATGAGCTGTCTAGTTATAGAATACAAATAAGTTATTCACTAAAGTTAGGTCTGAGTTTGACCTTATAATATGACTTCTATAGTATAATCCTAATAACTTTGTCTTAGGGTACACATAGTGTCATTTTCCCAAGGCACAAAGTCCACGCAAATGTTCAAATAAATTGACTCAGATAGCAACATATGTAAAAGTTTATATCGTATATGATATTGTCCATTTTGAATTTGAATTAAGTCTAGCTTCAGATTTTGCATAGGATATTACGCATGTATGCATAAATCTAGCTTCAGATTTTGCATAAGATGTTACGCATGTACGCAATACCCCCCATAGATAGCACTTCTCGATATCTTTATTGAAGTTTGTTCAGTCATTGTTCTAATATTATAAGATTTGATAAAACTTAGTTGAGGTTTTGCACACCACCTTCTCCTCCCTTCCCATGATGTACAGTTAGATGAGGGAAGTAAGACAAAGCTAGTTCTAGATGTGAAGAAGAGTTGCGTGGATGCGCTAGTAAAAAAGTGTGAGAGGTTGTAAATTATGCCTGACATGGAAGCCAATTTTCGAAAAAAAGTGTTAATAGGAGCCAAATAAATCAAGACCACAGGGAGGCCATTTGTAGATTTAACCCTTCAACAAATGTAAAATGCTTCTTGGATCAAATGTTGTTATTTTGGGCTTAAATGTATATTGGGCCGGAACAAATGTTATTTTGGGCTTAAATATATATATATTGGGCCGGATTTCAAATGTTGTTATTTCGGGCTAGAATATTGTACGGCCGGATCAAATGTTGCTATTTTGGGCTTAAATAAATATTGGGCCGGACCAAATGTTGTCATTTTGGGCTTGAATATATATATTGGGCCGGATCAAATGTTGTCATTTTGGGCTTAAATATATATTGGGCCGGATCAAAATGTTGTCATTTTGGGCTTAATACATATTGGGCTAATTAGTCGACAGAGTCTATGTTTGTCATTCCATATTTTGTTGAGGGTATTACTAAACATCAGGATAAATTTTATATTTACACTATAATTATGAAATTATCCATTCCATATAGAATTTATGTGAAAATCAAGTATTATAATCATGATTTTAATCCTAGGATAATATAATTTTGACGAATAACATCATTTTGTTTGTGGGATTGAATAATAGTTCTAGTATAAAATAGGAGGTGATTTTATCTCATGTTTTGGTTGAAAATTTAATTCCGAAGTTGGCAATCTCGAGATTATTTATAATGTTAAATATATGTAGTTATTTTTGACTTTGAATTTAGAGTTTACACATCCCAAGGGAGCATGAAGGAGCAATTGTTGTTGTTGTAAGTGACAAAAAGGAGTTGTTATATAGTCAGAGGGCATTGACAATGTTCCGGACAGTCGATCTATGTTTTAAACACAGGGGTTAGGGGTCAGGCTGTGTACATCCGACCCCCCCCTTATCCCGCAACGGGCAGGAGTCTTTAAGGCAATGGAATAATATCGTTGTTAAGTGACAAAATGGAGTTGTTATATAGTCAGAGGGCATTGACAATGTTGGGGAACAAACACTGAAAATTATCTGAGAAAAGGAAAAAAAAGAGTGGGTTTGTTTTAGGTGTTGTCTACTTTATTCAAGAAAATTACTTTTCTGCAAAATTTGCCTCCTTTAATCAACAATGAGAGACAAACTTCCAATCATTGTCTAGGGGAATTTGTCAATTTGTCAAGTCTAATACTTTATGCCACTTCAATTTAACTATCACTCTTGTGTTTTCTATTAGGCTTGTATATTGACAATCTTTTTGAAGAAGGGGTGTTGATGCACATGTATAGACGAATCTCATGATAAAGGAAAGTAGAATTTTATAAGCCAAAGCACAAGTTTTCATGATACATGAGCTTACAGGTTCGACAATAACGTAGCTCAAAGGATAAATCTGTGAGGTCTGTCGGCCAACACGTACAACATATGGCGTAGTAGTCATGATCTAGTTGTGTTTGTACAATTGAAAAGAAACTGCACTACTACTTTAGGGTTATCATTATATTATTCAAAAAATGGCAAGCTAATAAAATTGAAAGTAATTTCTTCTTGTAGTTTGATCAACAAATTTTGTCCCTTCAATGTCTCCAAGCTTTTCCAAAAACACCACTTGATTCAAACTCAAATATTTTATATTACAAGTTTAAAAACCACTCCTTAAACCTTCCAACAATGGGCCATTGTTGGGCCAATATAAGAGTGGACATGATCTACATGGCCCATGAAAAAACAAAAACTTCATTGGTAAAATTACGCAATTAGGCAAGCATATGATATGTCCTTACATTTTATCATTATAATTTGAAAATTTTGTAATTTATAGCTATAGTTAGTGTTTTATTGTTATTTTCTTCCTCTCTCTCCTCTCTCCTTTCTCTCTACAATCTCTTATCAGATATACAAATACATATGTATACCAGTTACATATATAAAATTATTTGACAGATATACATATCCAATTCAACAGATATACATATACAATTCGCCTCTTTACTCTCTTTCGCTAGCTTCTCTCTACCCTCTCTCAATCGCGCTCGCCTTCCTCCCCCTCTCCCAATCTCACTTGCAAGATATACAAATATCTATGTATATCAGTTATACATATACAGTTATTTGATAGATATACACATACAATTTAACAAATATACATATACAATTTGCCTCTCTCGACTCTCTCCCAATCTCCCTCGCCTCTCTCCTGCCTCTCTCATACCACTAGCCTTTGTCATATAATATGTTGCTATAAATCATAATTTTAGCAAGTTATAGCTAATTTTTATCTTATTATATTTCAAATATTTACTCTTTTTGAGAAATTATCTTTTTAATTTAATTAATTAAGCGAACCGCTATTTAGTTGTTTTTTTAAGAAGATTTACTAAGAAGCCTTTTTATGGTATACTTAGATTATTAGATACTTTCAAGTAAAGCATTATTACGTAATTATTCTTTAGAGGCATATGACCAAAAGAATTCAACTTTATTCCTTTTTTTCAGAAAAAAAAAAAAGGAAAAAGAGAAAAAGTTTTTCTAAATTTATTTTTTTCCACATGAAAGTAGGAATAACGTCTCAATCTGCCCAACCACAAAGCAAAAGAAGAAAATCATCAACATGCCATGTTTTTTGTTTATTCACTTTAAAATGCTCTTTTTTACTTTTTAAAATTTATTTTTTTAATAAAATTTTATTCTTGATGTTATCATTTATAAAACTTGTCAATCATGTTTTTGAAAGATAGAGACTCTTGTAATAGCTATAGATACGGCCAAATCTATATCTATGCTTCGTTTGATGCTCTAATCACAGTTCAAGTTCAAGTCAATGACACGTATTATCGCGTTCAGCGTAATAGATCTGAGTCACCTAATATGTCATGTGAACTTATATTTAACAACTTTACACAATTTATTACTTTTATAGGTTTGGCTGAATTTGTATCGATACTTTTACTTCCGTTCTAATCACAATTCAAGTTCAAGCGAAGGACACATATTATTGTTCGACCTAACAGATGTGATGTACCATATGAACTGATATTTAACAATTTTACAAAATCCTTTACTTTTGTTTTCACATTCTATTATGTGATTAACATATCTTCTTCCACATTTTCAATAATGCATTTACACATAAATATATATAACTTTTTTTAAAAAATATATATATTGAACTCTTTTTGATTACTCATATAATAGCAAATAAGATTCTAAAAATATTTTTATTATAATTAATATCATATCTAATTAGAGTAGACATACACCTATCTTTTCCAACTTTCACAACTTAGGACCCATAATGTTTTTTTTTTCTTTTTTTCGGTCTTCTGATTGTACATTTTAACCAATTAATTTTCTTTCCTGTTTATTTCAGTGCAATAATTCAAGACTTTTTATGATGTAAAAAATAAAAAAAGAAGGATTAAAAGACTTTAATTTCCTGTTGTTATTCTAGTATGACCATAGTTTTTAAGTAGTGAACGGTTAATGATTATGGTAAATTTATAAATATTCAGAGATAAAAAATATATGAATCAATTAATCGAATATGTAATATTCTTAATCAGATATCATCATTTGAATCCACACAATATCTAAGGGACCAAAAATGCTACTAATTCTTTGACTAAACTAAAAGGGGTAGGTCCGGTGCACTAAGACTTTCATTTTGTGCAGGGTTCGAGGAAAGGTCTGACCATAAAGGTCTATTCTACGTAGCTTTATTTTGCATTTTTGTCAAAAGTTATTTCCAAAACTTGAATTCATAACCTACCGATCACATGACAACAACTTTACCGATTATGCTTTCACTGAACTAGAAGAGTCAAACAAAATGTAAAAATTAATGAAGAGCACATAAAGATAAAATTCTTCTTTTAATTTGGTTTTGTTTTTTTAGTAGACTTTCATTTGCCAATTACTACAATTTAATAAAAGATAAGAATACAAATCTCTAAAGATAGAAAGCATTGAATACAAATATAGTTAAAGCTAATTATTTTTTTCCCTTTATTTGTGTATTTTTCAAGACATCATTTTCTTGACAAATATGTATTTTTCATATTTTTGAACTTTTTTTATTTTTATTTTTATATGGTGGTACAAGACATCATTTTCTTGACAAATATGTATTTTTCATATTTTTGAACTTTTTAAATTTTTATTTTTATATTGTGGTACAAGTTAACCCTATTTTAGTTGGTGAAAAGTCTAGTTAGAAGTCACTTAGAACATGTACATCACATGCTAAAGGGCCATATCTTGTACCCTAATACAAGCAATTTCTTCAACTTATTGGATTTACTCTTTTTTCAAAAAGAAAAAAATCATAGTTTTTTTGATGTAACAAATACCTAAAATCTTGAATTACTTGGGAGATAATGGAATGAAAGATATTTCTTTTAGCAAAACGAAAAAATAGAAATTATTAGCTACGAACAAATTTTGATAGCTGAACAACAGAATTTATTGTTAATCATATTCAATAATGAATTATCAATAGTTATATTAGTTATAGATAATTTAACAAGAGATCAATATTCCAAGATTTTGTATTGAAAGATTCGAAATAAGTCTCAATATATTTCTTTTAAGAATTTTGGAGAGTTAATGAAATTTTTGAAGCCCCAAAAAGAGATTTCTAGACCTTTTCTTTTTTCACAATATTGTTTCTTTATTTGTTTTTAGAACATAGAGAGTCTTGATAGAACAAGCAAAGTGGGGTGGGAGAGGGTAAGGGGTGGGCCTACATTAGAGATAAAAAGACCACAACCTCGTCCGTACAATCAAAATTAAGTTGATGGTGATACTTTGATATTTATTTTCAAAGTCAGAGTCAAAGATTTATTATTTTTTGGCTTTGGGATATGATGGAATAAAGCAAAATGACTCTTTAAACTATCTCCGCTTCTTTTAATTGTGATGGAATAAAGCAAAATAACTCTTTAAACTATCTCCGCTTCTTTTAATTGTGAAATAGCAGATAGTCAATGCAACTTTCGACGCTTATCATGGGTCATCCGGAAACAGTCGATCTATGCTTAAACATAAGGGTCAGGCTGCGTACATCCGACCCCCCTTACCCCGCAATGGAAGAGAACCTTTGAAGCAATGGGGTAATATTGTTGTTGGTGATACTTTGATTGAAAAAAAACAAAAGTTGCTATAAACCTATTCTATTTATGGTGAATGTATATTTTATGTAGATTTCTTTAGGAGTTAGAATCCTATTTGAAGATCAATTCAGTTTCTTACATGGAGGAGACCAAGTCAGGCTTTTTCTATAAATATAGGGGTTTACTTCGTTGTAATATACATCTAAATATTATTTAACAGCAATAAAGAAATCTTTTCTCTTCTCTCCTACTTTATTTTTTATATTGTTTTATGCAGTTTCATGACAAAAGTGATAATATATAATCTACAAATTTTTAAAATAAAATAAAGGTGCAACTTAAAATAAAAAAAATTAAGGCCTTTTTCGTAATAATAATAGTAATATTTTTGGTCTCTCAGTTACTGATAAATTCTTATTTTAATTCTTATGATAATTGTTGGTTGAATATATTTGACATTTAATTAGTTAAAATATACCCTTTTGGTTTCTTTGATTGTGATTATTCACAAATTTACAAATATTATTAGTCATTGCACTTCATGATTATTCTTGTGTTATGATAAGCTTGTATGATTATTTTATATTGACGATAATAAAATTATGAAAATAGTTCAAATATAATAAATTTCCTATGTAAAGGAACCAAAATCATCAAAAGAAATTTACAATGAATAAAGGTCAACCATGTATAGTCAAATATTATAAGAATCAAAATCAGAATTTACAGGGGATTAAAATGCTATTATCTCAAATAAACAAGGAAATATTAAAGGATTTGTGATAAATATATATTTTTAAAATGATCAACAATAAAAAAAGGATAAAATTATGAAAAGGGAATTTCTTTCGTATTTTCTGCTTATGGGTTTTGAGATGAGGGTTCACAGGAAACAGTCTTTGTACTTCTATGAGGTATCGATAAGGTCTGCGTATATTATTCCCTCTCCATATTCCACTTGTAAGATTCTACTGGGTATATTATTATTGTTGTTTATCAACAATAAAAAAGGACAAAAAGGGCATGGGCCAAATTCTTCATCTTCATGGATGATGCAAAAGGGAAATAAAGTGGTAAATATATGTGCTAAAATCATAGATAAAATATAGAGATATGAAACTTTTTTTGAAAAATAAAATTATATGATCAATAACATGCACACATGGATACCAACTCTTCCACTAAGAATTATTTTTTTAAAAGATTGTAATAATTCATCACTCATCATTCATTATTACAACTCTATACACATGACAAAACCCCTTTTTGGCATTAGCCTTAAAAGGTCAACAATATTCATCAAATTTATAATATGGTCCACTCATATTATTTATTATTTTAATAAAAATTAATGGATTGGGGTATAGACTTCACACCAACAAAACCCTTTGGTTTTAAGGTTGCCCTTGTCATGTTTTCACATTATTTTGTCCCTAGTTTAAATATTTTGTAGGTTTTTAATTTGCTTATGATATTTATATTGTAAGAGCTTTTATATATATATATGAGTGAGTTGAATTTGAAATTTCTTTTTAAAGATAGATGGATCATATTCATCCTCTATGTATGATCCTTGAAGGTCAATTTTTAACTCGTCTTGTGTCAACTAAGTTGAAATTTCGCCCAAGTTTTATACTTCTTTGAGTAATTAAACAGTGTTCTGATTATATTTGCTTCAGTAAAAACCATTTCAATTATCTTTTTTATAATATTGACTCAATAAAAATTCAGAATAGTCGAGCTAGTAGTATTCAAAATGAATAAACCAAATAAAAATCACAATTCAGAATAGTTGAGCTATTAGAATTCAAAATGACTAAACCAAATAAAAAGCACAATTTAAAATAGTCGAGCTATTAGAATTCAAAATGACTAAACCAAATAAAAAACATAATTTCAAATAGTCGAGTTATTAAAATTCAAAATGACTAAATCAAATAAAAAGCACAATTTAGAATAATCGAGCTATTAGAATTCAAAATGACTAAATCCAATAAAATGCATGTTTTTGCTTCAAAAGCCTAGCCCCCTAAATTTGTGCAATTTTAAAATATTTTTTGTTAATTTTTTTCACTTCTTCATTTTAAAGGTTAATTAATTAATTTTAGCTTCTACATTTCATCAAAACAATTATTGGATATCTTCTTTTTCTTTTTTTCTTTTTAATTTAATCCAAGATTTGCTTGGGGCTAGAGATGATCTAACTAGCTTTACATAATTATAACTCTATAGCTTTTTTAAAAAAAATAATAATAATTGAAATTCATTTGGTTACATTTTTTGATTTTTTTTATTATATATATCCATTAGATTATTGTTCAAAAAAGAAAGTGGTTAGAAAGACTTGCATTACTTGTAGAGAAGATTCCTAAGCATGTGCTCTAGTGATTAATTAATATAAACAAGATTAAATTAAGAAAAGCATGCTTAAGATTTTCTGGAAACCACCAATTAAAGAGTACAATTACCACTTATTTAAAGGATTAGTCTCATAATACAAGTTTGCTACCGTTAAGGATGCTTAATTTATGCATAACTGAGATTATCTCCGTCTTTATTTATGTGATACTATTTGAGTAAGGGTAGAGATACTTACTATGTACGAGTTGAAACGAACTCAATGATTTTTAGTTAGGCCATGTATTTACATTTAAAAATTCATTAATAATGTATAAATATTAAATTATAAACATCCTAAAATGAGTTATGAAACTAGTTCAAAACTCATAAACCTTGGCTCCGATGTTTTGTTTGGCTTAACACGGCGTTTTTAGTGTCAGATGAGTGAGTAATGCGTAAGAACCTTTCTTTGGGAGGGGAACAACAGTTGGAAACGGCTGTTGATACCGCGTCCAGAGGAGCAAAAGGAGGAATTCGTCCGAGAAGGGGCTCACATTTGATTACTAGTTGGTGAGGCAATAAGAGATAATGATCAGTCACACTGGAACTGAGACACGGTCCCAAAGACGCCTTCGACATCCAGGGGTCACATATCAGACATTTATCTCATTATAAATTATCTGATGAAGGGTAAAATAAAGTTAAATAATATTTCAACTATAAAGATGTGACAGTTTTATTGGACAGACGAAAAATAAAAATATGTCACATACATTATGATAAAAGAAATATATATATATATATATATATATATATATATATATTAAAAAATTGCAAGACCTTTTTAACAGATTCTTCTTTATGTGATTCTCACTTTAACAACTCAAGAATCAACCCTAGAATCCACTAATCTAATTATCAGTACTAATTTTATAATTCATGTTATAATAAATGGTACTATTTAATTTATTATTAACAGTGATACTGTAGTTGTTGAACTGGATTATATCTGTGATTTTCCACTTTTGAGTTTGACATAAAGATAGTGCTAATATAAAAGAAATTTTGATATATGGAATATATTGTGAATCAAAGCAAAAAATAAATAAATAAAATTATCAATTGTTTTTTTTTTATGTAAAATGAATTGTTTGTAGAAATAATTGTATTAAACAATTAGTGGTGCATCTAATAAATGCACATTTCCCATTATTGACAAGTTGGTGGGCCTTATGGTATCAAAGTTTCATAGAGTATATTGTGATTTTTGTTGCAAAACCTTTAAATTTTGAAAGAAAAATAAATAAATAAATAGAGGTTCTACAGTATATATATATATATATATA
>JAOTQR010000109.1:2310810-2321383 GCA_025774065.1 Solanum ossicruentum | reverse complement strand
TATTTTTGATCAATCTTATTTTGTTGATTTAGGAAAAATAACTAAAAAGAGTACTCCCTCTGTCTCATTTTATGTGATATCCTTTTCTCTTTAATTTTCTCCAAAATGAATGTTATCTTACTCTAATTGAAAACAATCTAACTGAAAATTTTCCCTTTTACTAGCTACGAGTTTTAAAAGTCTTATTTTTTTCTTAGATTTTCTTTATTGGGGTAGGGGCAAGGAGATTATAATATAGGGAATCGAACCCTCACCAATATGATAAAAATTTAGGTTGTCAATTACTGAACTATTAAAATCTTTAATATTATATCAAATTAAATGATACCATATAAAATGAGACGAAGAGAGTAATAAAAGAACCGATCAACCCTACATCCAACCACTCCACAGTTAAAAAGAAAAAGTACATCCAGTAAAAAAAAATATTTTTTTTCCCAAAACAAAGTCAATGGTAAAGTAGAAAAATGTGACATGAATAGTAAAAAAAAATTTGGAGTAAGAAACAAGAAAAATTATTTAAAAAAAGTTGTTTGTGTGGGGGGGTAGGGGTAGTGAAGAAAAAGATAGTAAGAGAGAGATAAGAGACAAAGTGTGGGGGGAAACAAAAAACTACATAGAGTGGGTGTGTTTTGTAAGTTTTTATTTTGCATAAGCAATGTCACAAGATTCTGAGGAGATAAAGACCATTGAGCATTGGAAATGGTCTGAAATGCAAGGTCTTGAACTTGTTGTCTCTGAAGAGAAAAATTCAAACACCCCCACAACAACAACAACAACAACAACAACAACAACAACAACAACAACAACAACAACAAATAGTCATCAAATTCAAGAAACAAAAATGGAGGTTAAAAAAGATGAAGGGGGTGATGTGGAGAAGCCAAGTACCCCTCTACCTGCAGTTGGTTTTGGTGAACTTTTCAGATTTGCTGATGGTTTGGATTATGTACTAATGGGAATTGGATCACTTGGTGCTTTTGTTCATGGATGTTCTTTGCCTTTGTTTCTTAGATTCTTTGCTGATCTTGTTAATTCTTTTGGCTCTTATGCTAATGATGTTGATAAGATGACTCAAGAGGTTTTAAAGGTAGCTAAACTCACTTAAATGAAAAGGAAAGTTGAGTAAATTCATTTTTTTGATAATGGTTTTTGTTGTTTTGTGTGTTATGCAGTATGCATTTTACTTTCTTGTAGTTGGTGCTGCTATATGGGCATCTTCATGGGCAGGTAAAGCTAAAAACTTCATAAAGATTGAATCTTTATTTGTTTTCAAGAATTGGGAACTTCATAAAAATTAAATCTTCATATTTGGAAACTTTCATAAAAATTGAATCTTTTTTTGATTTCAAGAATTGGCAACTTCATAAAAATTGAATCTTTTTTTGGTTTCAAGAATTGGGAACTTGATAAAAATTGAATCTTTTTTGGTTTGCCAGAGATATCATGCTGGATGTGGACTGGTGAAAGACAAACAACAAAGATGAGGATCAAGTACTTAGAGTCTGCTTTGAACCAAGATATTCAATATTTTGATACAGAAGTTAGAACTTCTGATGTTGTTTCTGCAATTAACACTGATGCTGTAGTGGTCCAAGATGCCATTAGTGAGAAGGTGAAAGACACTACATGATTTTCTTCCATGCCGAACCCTGCGTGTAGCGATAGCTTTAGTGCATAGTTTAAGGATCTGACAGCCTTTTTGTGTGTGTTTTACTGCAGTTGGGTAATTTTATTCATTATATGGCCACATTTTTGTCTGGATTTGTGGTGGGATTTACAGCAGTGTGGCAACTAGCTCTTGTTACTCTTGCTGTAGTTCCTCTTATTGCTGTAATTGGTGCTATCTACACTATGACATCAGCCAAATTGTCAAGTCAAAGTCAAGAAGCACTTTCAAAGGCAGGGAACATTGTTGAACAGGTAAATGAATGTGCTAAGTTTGTGAAATTAAGATGTTTTTTTGCTACTGGATTTGCTGAAGTGAAGCTAGTTTACAGACAGTAGTTCAAATTCGGACGGTATTGGCGTTTGTTGGTGAGTCAAAAGCATTGCAAGCATACTCAGCAGCACTTAGAGTTTCTCAAAAGATTGGATATAAGAGTGGATTTTCAAAAGGATTTGGACTTGGAGCTACATATTTTACTGTCTTTTGTTGTTATGCTCTTCTTTTATGGTATGGGGGCTATTTAGTTAGACATCATTTCACCAATGGAGGACTTGCCATAGCAACAATGTTTGCTGTCATGATAGGTGGATTGTAAGTAGTAACCTTTTTGATACAAAAATATGTCGAATTTTTTTAAAGTTCAGTTGCTTAATTATCCTTCATGTGATAGGGCATTGGGACAATCTGCCCCTAGCATGACTGCATTTGCTAAGGCTAGAGTCGCTGCTGCCAAGATATTCCGGATTATCGATCATAAGCCGAGTGTCGACAGAAATGCCAAGACGGGGTTGGAATTAGACACTGTTAGTGGCCAACTAGAGCTTAAAAATGTTGAGTTCTCCTATCCTTCAAGGCCAGAAATCAAGATTCTCAACAATTTTAACCTCGTTGTTCCGGCTGGAAAGACCATCGCTTTAGTTGGAAGTAGTGGTTCAGGGAAAAGCACTGTGGTGTCCCTTATTGAAAGATTTTATGATCCTACCTCAGGTATCATAACTTTGCAACAATTACTACTTCATTATTGAATTCAATGTTAGTAATGAAATGTCTGGCAGTTGAAAGTGAACTTCATGAAATCCATGTGGCGGATACTCCAAAAGTAGTGCATTTTGGAGAATCTGAGCAGCATAGTTTAGGTATGAACATCTCAAGCTAATAATTAATCTGTATGCAGGACAACTTCTTCTTGATGGAAATGACATAAAGACACTGAAATTGAAATGGCTAAGACAGCAAATTGGCCTTGTGAGCCAAGAACCAGCGCTTTTCGCTACAAGTATCAAAGAAAACATACTATTAGGAAGGCCAGATGCAACACAAATCGAGATCGAAGAAGCTGCTAGAGTTGCAAATGCCCATTCTTTCATAATCAAACTCCCCGATGGCTTCGATACTCAGGTTAGCTAATTAAAAAAATACCTCCTCTGTTTTGATTTGTTTGTCTGGTTTTGACTCGGCATGAAGTCGTAACAAAGTGTCCATTAATCTTGTGGCCTTAAAGATGTTACGTGGAAAGTTAGAATTAAAGAGTTGCCTAGAAAGGAAAACGACAGTCTTTTAGGAACGGACTAATAAGATAAACAAATCAAAACGGACGAGTATTTAGCAACCATAAGTTAGCATTTTTAGATTCAACTAATTATGCTGCATTAATAAAGATATAGCTGATGTATCATTAAATGCTAAAAAATTTATTTTACATTCCATATGCTATTTAATATGTGAGCATTTAATATGAATTCATGCTGGTCCCACTAGTTAATGGAAGATGGATTGGATATAAGTTGATGATAGAGAGTGTTTGTGCTCTAAAATAAATAAACTAAGTTTCTTGGACTCTTTAAAAATGTTGTCGAATTCATATCAGACGATGGGTGCGTTGTCAGATCCTACGACATAGTCCATTTTTGAAGGATTCATTGGATGCGTGTTGGATCCTGGATCCTCCAAAGGTAGCGTATTTTGGAGGATCTGTCACAGTTACGATAACATTTTTTGAAAGTCTGAGCGACGGAGACGTACCGTCATGCATCAGAAGGGTGTCCTTAGTCAAAGTTGGTATTTTTTTCCATCTAATGGATGACTTTGTGCTTAGGCAAAGCCAAGTTCATTGGTTGTGTTGAATGGTCAAATTTCTATAGCTTTGAAGGTACATTTAACTGTAAATCATGTACAAAGATGCTTTTTTTTTTCAAATTTAATTGTTTTGTTTGGTCAGCAAACAAAAAATAATAAAAAAACCTAACAATATTTTAATGAAGTCAATATCAGTAGGGGACTAGTCATTTCATTTAAGAAAGATAGGTAACATGGGGTTTTTTCAGTCAACAGTGCATGTGCAGGAACAATTTTATTTTATCTATTCATGTGAACAAAAGAATTTGTTTGTGATATTAGTAGTTGGGAGGGTTGACAATAGAAGATAAATGCATCAGAAAATTTTTAAAAATTTTTTGAGGAAAAACATGCAGGGTTATCGGTACGATTATAATATACAAAGTCAAATGAGTAGTTGGAATTTATTTTGGTCACATGATTAAAAAATAATTGAATGGAATGTGTAACAAATGGACAAGTTGATGAAAGCTTCGTGAGCCAAGGGTCTATTGTAATCAGTCTCTCTACCTCCAAGGTGTAGGGGTAAGGTCTGTGTACAGTTTACCCTTCCCGGACCCTATTTGTGGGATTTTACCGTGGACGTTGTTGTTGTGGTCCTTGATTTGTTTATGAGATGTTACTTCATAATGAATTATCAAGCTTTTATTTGTTGTTTTGAGAGAAATGTGAAACTTGAGCTGCAATGCATATGCTATTATTAAGTTTGACGAGTATCTTGTCGTTTGACGCTCACGATGGGTGGGTGTGGGCATGAATCAGGTCATGTGTAGTGTGTTCCATAAATGGTTCAGAAAGTGAAAATGTGTATCCGCAGGTAGGGGAGAGAGGATTGCAATTATCGGGAGGACAGAAGCAGAGGATTGCTATAGCAAGGGCGATGCTTAAGAATCCAGCGATCCTTCTCTTAGACGAGGCAACTAGTGCTTTAGATTCAGAATCAGAAAAGCTAGTGCAGGAGGCTTTAGACAGGTTCATGATTGGACGAACGACACTTGTGATTGCTCATCGCCTGTCTACTATCCGGAAGGCTGACCTGGTGGCTGTACTACAACAAGGCAGTGTCTCGGAAATTGGAAGCCATGATGAGCTTATGAGTAAAGGAGAGAATGGTATGTATGCCAAGCTCATCAAAATGCAAGAAGCAGCTCATGAAACTGCTCTCAGTAATGCCAGAAAGAGCAGCGCAAGGTATAGTTGTTTACACCCTAAACTAAAGACGAGAATCATAGAACTCGTGCCTGTTGCTTATATGTGAGTTGATTGTATCTTAACACTCTTCGACTTTTTTTCCCATAGGCCCTCGAGTGCAAGGAACTCCGTAAGCTCACCCATCATCACTAGAAACTCTTCTTATGGTCGATCACCATACTCCCGCCGGTTGTCTGACTTTTCTACCTCGGACTTCAGCCTCTCCCTTGATGCTGCGTATTCTAATTACCGAAATGAAAAGCTTGCATTCAAGGACCAAGCTAGCTCGTTTGGCCGGCTTGCAAAAATGAACTCTCCCGAGTGGGCTTACGCTTTAATTGGTTCTATAGGTTCTGTCATCTGTGGTTCACTTAGTGCTTTCTTTGCATATGTCCTGAGTGCTGTTCTTAGCGTGTACTACAATCCAGACCATGCTTACATGAGCAAACAAATCGCGAAATACTGTTACCTTTTGATTGGAGTTTCATCGGCTGCACTCATTTTCAACACTCTACAGCATTACTACTGGGATGTAGTCGGGGAGAACTTGACAAAACGGGTGAGAGAGAAAATGCTGGAAGCAGTGCTTAAAATGGAAATGGCATGGTTTGATCGGGAAGAGAACGATAGTTCAAGAATTGCAGCCAGGCTCTCTCTGGATGCCAACAATGTTAGGTCTGCCATCGGAGATAGAATCTCTGTCATTATGCAGAACTCAGCTCTCATGCTAGTCGCGTGCACTGCAGGATTCGTTTTGCAGTGGCGTCTGGCCCTCGTTCTCATTGGTGTCTTCCCTGTGGTCGTTGCAGCAACAGTTTTACAGGTGAGTTCACGTATATTCAAATTGAGTCCCGCAACATGTAAATTTATAAGCTCACACATTTAAGATAAATTTTTTGTATTCCCAACAGAAAATGTTCATGAAAGGATTCTCAGGAGACTTAGAGGCTGCACATGCTAAAGCCACACAACTTGCTGGAGAAGCAGTAGCTAATGTAAGAACAGTTTCTGCTTTTAATTCGGAAACGAAAATAGTCAATCTATTCGACTCCAGCCTTCAGACTCCGCTTAGGCGTTGCTTCTGGAAGGGACAGATTGCAGGAAGTGGTTATGGGATTGCCCAGTTCTTGCTTTATGCTTCCTATGCTCTTGGCCTTTGGTATGCCTCCTGGCTTGTCAAGCATGGGATCTCTGACTTCTCGAAGACAATCCGTGTTTTCATGGTCCTCATGGTTTCTGCTAATGGTGCAGCCGAAACATTGACCTTAGCCCCCGACTTCATCAAGGGTGGCAGGGCGATGCGTTCTGTTTTTGAACTCCTTGACCGTAAAACAGAAGTTGAGCCGGATGATCCAGATGCCACTGCTGTCCCTGATCGTCTTCGTGGTGAAGTGGAATTTAAGCATGTAGACTTCTCATATCCCACTAGGCCCGACGTGTCAATTTTCCGTGATTTGAATCTTCGTGCTCGAGCTGGAAAGACACTTGCTCTTGTTGGACCAAGTGGATGTGGAAAGAGCTCAATCATTGCACTTATAGAGCGGTTCTACGAGCCATCATCTGGACGTATCATCATCGATGGCAAGGATATTCGGAAGTACAACCTTAAATCTTTGAGAAGACACATTGCTGTAGTGCCACAAGAACCTTGCCTCTTTGCTACCACCATCTATGAAAACATCGCGTATGGACATGAATCAGCAACCGAAGCTGAGATAACCGAAGCAGCAACCTTGGCAAATGCCCACAAGTTCATATCTGCATTGCCTGATGGGTACAAAACATTTGTCGGAGAAAGGGGAGTTCAACTGTCTGGTGGACAAAAGCAAAGAATCGCCATTGCCCGTGCTTTCCTAAGGAAAGCTGAGCTAATGCTGCTAGACGAAGCAACAAGTGCACTCGATGCAGAGTCCGAGAGATGTGTACAAGAAGCATTGGATCGCGCTTGTGCAGGTAAGACTACCATTGTTGTTGCACATAGGCTATCCACAATCAGAAATGCACATGTGATCGCGGTCATAGACGATGGGAAAGTAGCAGAACAAGGTTCTCATTCTCATCTGTTGAAAAACTACTCAGACGGGATTTATGCTCGTATGATACAACTACAACGATTTACACACGGAGAAGCTGTGAATATGGCAACAGGATCAACGTCTTCCGCGCGTTCAAAGGAAGATCAAGATTGATGAAAAATTGAAGCTCAAAATGAAAATACCACTAGAAAAAGAAACGAGTATACCTTGTGTAACACCCTTATTATTTTTTGGACTGCTAATTTCTTCTTCACTGTTGCTAGTATAGTATAGTATAATATGTGCATTAATCAAAAAAATTATATTTATCCTTCACTCTTTTACTCATTCCTTAGTCATACTAGTATTACGCCAGTCTGGTAGCTAACTGTAAAATTATCTCTTGTGTGATTTAAAGCTCATGGGTTCATGTTGTGAAATTGATTACTAATGTTTGCATTAGGTTGAGTTATCTACGTCACACTTTTAGAATGACTCTTCCTCAAACTCCATTAATATGAGATGCTTTATGCATCGTATTGTTAAAAGAAGAGTACTAATGTTCATTAGCTACTCCATAAAAGGGTCAAAAGATGAGCTTAGGTCATGGATTGAGCCGTGCGCTAAGTGAACTAAGTCTAGTATTTAAGTGGAGAAAGATAGAGAAGCAGATTCACAATCCTCGAGTTTCAAAGGCTATGAACGAAGCCAAAGAGTTATATCATTGGATACTGCTGATATTGATCCCAAAAGAAAAGACATGATCGACAAACCACCAGATATGGTCATCCACAATCATTATGCCCTCCTAAAACGATATGCCAAATTCATCGAATTTTTCCAAAAAATAAAAAGTGATCAATTCAAACACATCGTAAACTCCACATAAATTTCTCAATCATAAATAAAATATGTGAAAGGCCAAAAAACTAGACACACTATACATGATTGATTTTAGTGTCCTTCCTTAGCCAAAAAGTCCTAGTACATCCCCTTCATCATAATGTTTGAAACAAGATACATTTGTTACTTATTTAACTTTAATTTGAAGAAACAAATGTTGTTTTTGGTGTCCCACTCCTATCAATTCACCACCAAAATCAACCTAACCAGACCCTACTAATTAATTACTACTAGTATTAATTGTTAATTATGACAAACCTTAATAATCAAGACTGTTAAATTTGTCTGTAATCACTTTTCAGTTTTTGTGTGGATTAATAAAAATATGGGACCAAAGAAAATGTTGGATTTTCCGACAAGATTATAAGTCATAATCCATGGCAAGATATGATTTTTTTAAAATTATTTGTAATTTTGGACCTTTTGATGTTGATTGTGTCCCTAGAGGGAGCATCTATCGCTAACGAGTTTAAATTCAATGAACTGATATGCGTATAAAGATATTTATACTTTATTTGATAACTTAGAATAAACGATAAATAATTTGTTATAAATCATAACGTGTTAAATTACACTGATTAGTTCTGTAAAATTCATAAGTTTCAAACAACCTTGACTCGTTTAAACGTGGAGGATTTTTATAATTCAAAACTAAATGTGTTTAATCAATCATCACAAGAATTAAAGTTAAAATTTACTATTAATATAAAGGACCAAAGATGCTATGATATCGCAACCCCTAACCTAAAATAAATAACTTATTGTAACAAATTAAATATTACATTAATAATATAAAATAATTTATTATACTGTCAATGTATATAATCGATAAATTCATCTATCACTCCTAGAGATTGATAGTGATATGTGAAGTGGAAGAATAGGAAACAACATAATTGAGTTAGGGGGTTCACGTGGTGAGTGCTTCCACATGTGGAAGAGAAAGCAACTTATAATTGATGACCTGCGATGGGACGGTTGAAATTTCTTCATTCTCGATTTGATATTTTTTAATCGAGCTTTTATAACAAAAATGATATATTCAATGATAGTGTAGTTCTATAAAATAGAGTTTGGTGAAAGTAGAGTATACATTAATTTAACCTTTAGAAGTAGAACGACTGATGATGTTTTCAATAGATCGTCTAGTAAAAAAAGTAGTGGAATAAAGAAAATGACAAACAATATTACAATCAAACGATATATAGTAACAGAACAATGCTATAACAAAATAATACTTTAATTAAAAAACTACACGAAACAATATATAATAATCAAATTCGAGTCTTTGTAGATGGAAAAACTTTCTGTTGGGAACACAACCTTCATAAATGGACGATGTAATGAGCGGATTCAGAATTAGATGTACATCAATATAAATATCGAATACCTAATGAACAATGTAAAGAAAAAGAAGATGAGTGTAATAACAAACGAAACAAAAATCAGACAAAGTGAGATATTTTTATTTATATAGGTCAAAAACCTTGTTTGGAGTTTTATTATATGATAATTATAATAATTTATTTTCTTGGTGGTGGGAGGTGCACGAGTGAAAAGTTGAAAGGGATGGTATATAATGTCTTTTTTTCATGATTGAAGCCAACGGCATTATTTTCCAACATTTGTGAACTAAATTTGTAAAATGATTTAAATTTATCTTTTATTAATAATTTATGTGGTTTGTGAGCACTTATATGTATAATGTAATTTTTTGACGAACAATATCGTCAAGTCGGACATCCTAGAGATAATGCAAAAAATTCACTATTTTTTGGCTTTGAGGTATAATGGAATAAAGCAAAATAACTCTTTAAACTGTCTGCGCTTCTTTCAATTGTGAAGTAGCAGTTAGTCAATGCAACTTTCGATGCTCATCATGGGTCATTCGGAAATAGTCGCTCTGTGTTTTTAAACATAGGGATCAGGCTGCGTACATCCGACCCCCCGTACCCCGCAATGGGCGGAAGCCTTTGAGGCACTGAGGTAATGTTGTTGTAATATCGTCAAGTCAGACATCCTAGAGATAATGCAACTCATCCTCTGATTATAGGCATGAATTAATTTTGCCTATGAAGCAAGGATTTAAGACGTTTCCACAAGTCATAAACAAAAAAACTTATTTATTTTTATTGGCAAGTTATATCTTATAGGTAAAATTGCATATATTGCTCAATTGTTAACAAGTTACGGTAAATAACGATAAATTTATTTTAAAAAATGCATTATCTTATTATGATCACAAAGTAATCGTGTTGCAACATATATTAGAGAAAATAACAAATGTATTAACTTTGATATTGTTTAACGTCTTGTTTGATGGTGTTTCTCTTATTCAATAATATAAGATAATATTAGCGATGAAGTAATATTATAGAAAAAATCGTCTTTGAATATACATCAAATCAAATAATAAATAATTTTTAATATTATTGAATATATTTTATTTAATATTATTCTAATATAATCTACCAAATAATTTCACGTATATTCCATCATGACATTATAATTTGGGACTTATGTATTTGTACAAAATGATAAAGTCAAAACATGACAGACATAAGTCGAAACAAAATCATTTTGTAAAAAACTGCTAAATATATCTTGTAGATATTTTTATAATGTATATTTGGAAGGAAAATATACAGAATATATTTTCCTTATGTATATTTGAAAGGTA
>JAOTQR010000109.1:2293336-2310710 GCA_025774065.1 Solanum ossicruentum | reverse complement strand
TAAGCTCTGAGTTTTCTATGAAGGATCTTGGTCCTCTGAATTATTTTCTGGGTATTGCTGTGACTCGGAACAAAGATAAGTGTTTGGACATAAATAATAATAATACTTTTAATTATTACATATTAACTTGAGAAATTTTTGCATATGACCACTTTAAAAATATTTTAATTATATTTTATAGCTATAATTTGGGTAATTATATTTCGTAACTGTAGTTATATAAACATTTGTATAATTTTGTTCAATATTTATATAATTTGCTATACAATTCATGCATAATATTTGTATAATTCATTATACAATTCACAATGTTTGTATATTTCACTATACAATTTGCTTCGCGCACGAAATTTGTATAACTGACGTGAATTATAAATAAGTCAAACTGTATTCATGCACAACATTTGTATATATCACACGAACTATACAAAACTCAAACTACAATTACAACAAGGTTTTGCTGCGAACCATAATTAATTCAAATTATAGTTATGTTAGTTAATTAACAAGTATATATTTGTTTATTCGCGTAATTTTTCTATCAACTTCCAATTATTATAAGAACTAATAAATTTCAAATTCTAAATTTGCAAATTATTTTTCAAACTTGAAATTCATCTTCGTGATTTTTTCTTTTTCTGGCAAAAATTCAATCTAGTATAAAATCAATTATTGTTCTAGATATTTATTTCAAAAGAGGGAACAATATCCATGTCCAACTGGCTACTAAATACTTTCTCCATTTTACTTTGTTTATCTTAATTTAATTTTAAATTTAATAAAAATATAAATAATTTTAAACTTTATGATTATAAAAGTTTAATAACATTAGTATATCTATACAACTTTTAACATTTACAATCTTAAACATATAATAATAATAATAATATCTTTCCATCAATCTCGGATGGAGTCAAAGATTTACTATTTTTTGGCTTTGGGGTACGATGGAATAAAGCAAAATGACTTTTTAAACTGTCTGCGCTTCTTTCAATTGTGAAGTACCAGTTAAGTCAATGCAACTTTTGACGCTCATCATGGGTCATCCGGAAACAGTCGCGCTATGTTTTTAAACATAGGGGTCAGACTGCGTACATTCGACTCCCCTTACCCTGCAATGGGCGGGAGCCTTTGAGGCATTGGTGTAATGTTATTGTTTTTTGTTTAAACATATAATAATATCCATATAGTTACAAAAAAATCATCAAATTAAATTATATAAACTTAATGATTTTTTAAAAAATAAAATGAAAACATCATGAGGTTTTGACTTATTCAAATGGATCATTCAAATCCTAAATTAGAAAAATCCATAAAAATACAAACAAATTTTGCATCATAGTGTTGTAAAAAGCATTTTGGACAATTTGTTTTTTTGTTACTTTTTTTTCCTATCATAATAATTCTACTTGGCGTACACGTTTGGAACTTCAAAAGCGTATGAATCCGTCTCTCTATCTTTCTCCACGACTTAAATATTTATTTTTTTATTTGTAATAATAGAATTAAAAATTTATGATGTACGTTTCAAAGATCATGTGTATCGTCCCTACGATCAAATGAAAAAGCACAAGTAAACAAATAGATGATTTGAAAATCGATACTTAAGACGTAAATGAACTGTATACATTTTTGAAAATTTAGCTACTTTAGAATAAACTTCTAATTTACGAAAATGAAGTTGCAAACTTGTACAGGGCTCTGAAGTTAGGATTTATAAGATAAAATTTTAAGTATATTTTTTAAAGTTTGATTTGATAGTCACAATTTAATTTATTCCTTTTTAATTCAAAACTGATTTGAATTAATAGAAATTTAAAGAGATTTCAAAGATATTATTGAAACATTGAGAAAAAATAGCATTATATATTGGTCGCGCAATATTTAGTATCATTTAGAATTATGTTAATTAATATCAAACAGAGCTACTTTTGAAGAAAAAGAACAAATTCAAGAGTATTTCTACTTAGATGCGTGACTTTCTTTGAAATAGAGTTGATCTCGTGACAAGAGTTCCATAAATTACGTGTAACGTCTTTATAATCGAATCAAAGTCCTAACTATAACAGAGAAGCTGGCATGAAAAGTATGAGCTAAAAATGATTTAAGCTTTGTATATTTATCGTGACACATTTTTCTTCTTCTTTTGATAATGTGTGTGTATATTCTAATCTTAACACACTCGTCTCTCCTACTTTGTAGTTTATACTACCATCTACACACATACATACATATACACACACACATATATATAATCATATATCTGAAGTTTAATGTTTACATATTTACTCATTATATCTTTCAAAGCATTAACTCAATGGCAATATCTTGAAAGTATAATAGAGAAAAAATTGTCCTATCTTGATTTGTCAAAAATATCAGTGAAAATCAAATTAGAAAAACTTTGATAACTAAAAATTATTAGAGGTTCTTCTACCGTTAAAACTCAAAAATATTAAATTAGTGATTATCACGATTATTTATGTGTAACTTAACTATTTCACAAGATATTTATTATCTCTCACCAAAGTAAAAACTAAATAATTACTGAGTGGCATCTTTTTAACAATAATAATAGCTAGACAAGTTACATTTGTTCATTAAAGGTTCAGAATTAAATTTACAACTTCGTATGAATTTCAGTTGGAAAGTCAAAATGACAATCGACATATCCAGTGAAATTCAAAAATAATAAAATGTTCACAAACCTTACCACTATCTCATAGAGATAGCAAAATTATTTTCGAAAAATCCTCATCTCAAGAATCAAATCACATAAGCAAGATACTAGATATGAAAAAAAAGAGGAAAGGAAAATGACTAATAATAAAAGCACATGATAATATGTAAATACGATAAAAGTAACAATAGTAGAGAAAATCTATTTTCACGGTGTACTCTTTTTTTTCCACAAATAGTTTAAAAGTTTATCAAACTATATAAATTTATATTTCCATCTATTTTCACAGTAGCACTGGAGAAATATATTTCCATCTGATTTACAATCTGAAGTACAATTGACACTCCAGATTTCTTCACCAATTGATTCGGTGAAGTAAAACGTACATTTCAAGAACTGAGGCAATTGAGGCATATGGTAAACTGGATCAAACATTATTCCAGTTCAACAACGAATTACTGTTCTTTCAGCATTTAGCTATTGAATCCAAATCGAATAAATAGGCATTATATAAACTCAAATACAACGATTCTTTAAGCAATCTGTGGTTTGATACAACGGGAACAAAAGATAGGCAGTCGCTAGCATCATCTCAGTGAATCTTGGCCAAACAAGAAACGCCAAACTAATGTGCTCTGCTAAGTATCTCTAAACTTGCTAGACTGAGAGGCAGAGAGCGACTTTTAGAGAGAGGATGGTTCCTCGGCTAAATTTTTCAAAGTTCAATGGAACCTCTACCTGTGCCACACGAGTTATAACCAGGAGGGAAGCTCTAATTCATCGACATTAGCTTTGGACCATTATCCGGCATGCCCATTCCAGCAGCTAAGTCAGCATCAAGTTGGGTGTGCGGTTTAGGGCCCATCATTATTTTCAAACTGCATCACAACAAAATTATTTGGATAAATATACAAGTTTTGCACTGTCAGAGACTACCAACTATAATCACTACAAACCACGGATTCACAATTCGTTAGTCAAATTTGTATGCTTGAGCATATAAGCTTCAAATTGGATGCTTGTAGCTGAAAAAAGAAAATTCTAACTTATGGCCAAATCAATTGAATATGTAGTTTCCCACCATCTCAGTTTACAATTTATAATGTAAGGGTCACACATTTTCAATTCCTAACACCTATGTTTCTCAGTTTCTTTACATTCTCCACTACATGTGATATGTTGAAGTATCCAAGAAATCCCTACTTGCCAAACGCAAAGGAAATAGAGAAGTTGATAGACGAATAAAACAAGATTTATATGTTCATGACTTCACACATTATTTAGCACTAGTTCTCTTTTCACCATTCACTTGCAAAAAGCTAATTTACTCCTTCACCCTATCCTTGCAAGTGTGTAAGACTGCAGAGGATCTACAACATATGATCCAATGCAGTCGACACAACCAGGCTAGAATGATAAGGCTTGCAAAGACACTAAGCGAGCAATGCTGTCAAATTCACTACAAGAAGTTACTCTGTAATGCAAAACCTAATAGTGCTTCTTTTTTCCCAAAAATTGGTACAGTCCGAATAATACTTTTTTTTTTTGATCTTTGGAAGTACATACATCGAACTCTGTACACAATCAGCTAAGACTATTTGTTGGCAAAATGGTTCAACAGCAATTTATCCTGTATGTGATACCATGCAATACAAGCAGATGAGTTGGTCTTCTGTCTTTAATATACAACCCTTAAAAGAACATGTTCTATAGTCCTTGACTCCAAAACTTCATGGTCCTGGTAAGTTAGACCTATATCTGTCCAGAGAGCTCTATGGTAAAATTGCAAGAATCAAGATGGTCCAGGACAATGTTTTCTTTGAATGCTATTTGAGTTTGTTTAGTCGTTTCTAGGCATGCTTTCCACCCTTCCCCAGTTTGTCAGTTCAAAATGAATGTTACAGAAGGTCGTCTCTACTCCCATTGGACTGTGGGGGAAATTACACCTTGAATTTTACTGAGTTTGTTATACTTGTATGCATTGCGGTGCTCTAAGAGGCTTCGCATTTGCTAAAGGGTTGGATGAATTTTATTGAGGTGTACACTTTTCCTCCTTCCCTTGGCCAAGGTATCTGGAAACGCATCAAAGCCAAGTGGGAATTCTTTCAAGCAAACCTAACAACAGAAGGGGAATGGTAAGAAAACAAGATTTTGGTATGAAATATGGTATGGTAATTCTCCTCTTAAGGATATCTTTCTAAATTTATACAGTTTCACTACATTCAAAACACTTGTAACTTTTCTATTACAGACAGGATATAGCCTACTTATCAACTTTCTGAAGGAATCAAAATGATTGGGAATTGGATAGGAACCTAAGTTGATTGGAATCTTTCAGAAGCGCTCTGCAAGCTTCTTCAATGTCTGATTTTCTCACCCAGAAGGTCACCCAAAGGGAATTGGATAGGTAGCTATGTTGATTGGATAGCTCATTATTATGACTTGCTATAGTCTCCTTCTGGAGATAACTATCGCAACATCACCTTTTTCCGGTGTCTTAATAACAGAAGTTACTCCTCACAGAACAAGATAAAGAGGGTTCTACTTCCTATTACGATGTTTGGGGCCAGTCCAACTTCTTATTCTCCTTAGATAATGATGCCTTATACTGAAGGAATATCAATAGGCATTAATTCTTTTTCGCTCAATAGATTCAGGCCAGTTTGAGTGCACCTCAACTATTTCACCAAAGTATCTACTACCACCAACCCAGACAAATACTAGGTAACTCTGCCACCAAATCCTAGACTGATGGAGTGCCATCACCCAAGCAATTTTTGTCTCTACTAGAATTTAAAACATAAGACTTCCATTGCTTTTACCCGATTAATTGATTGTATCCCACACCCTTAGGATGCCTACATCTAATCCTTCACGAGTCAATAATTTTGCCTTCAACTATAGTACCCTCACAAGCAAATCATCAATTTTCAGCATTTAAGCTCCATTACCTCACAGTAATAAACTGACAAAACCTGAAACTCCTATGCTTACCTAACTTCAATCTATTCACACATTCATCAGATAAGAAATCCATAATCACTTCTCGTTTCCTTTGCTTTGATTACCGTGTTATTTATTGTGTCTACCACCCACCTTCTACGTCATTTTTAGCAAGACATCTTCACTACTATATTTCTTTTCAATACTTGTTATTACACTTTACTTGAGCCTAGGATCTATGAGAAACAATCTCTCTACCTTCACACGTAGGAAAAAGAATGCATACACACTACCCTCCCCATCCCTGATGCCTTGCATTAAGCAATCAATAATTACTTAACAACTCCACAAAAACTAAGTATCCTTTACTCCAATTATTTAACAATTAAGCTAAAATCAATCAACATCTTACCGCTTCTTATGCTTCTTCGTCTTGAAATGCTCATCCCTCACCGTAACATTTGCAAAATATCGACTAAAACACACACACAAACCAAAAAAAATAAAAAGAGTCATTTTTAATATAAGAAAACATTAAAATTCAACGAAAATTGAATAAATTGAGCTTTAAAAGAAGTTCATCTTACTCGCAGTGCAGACAGTAATATTGACCCATTCCGGGAAGATCTTCATCGACGGGCAACTCTTTCCGTTGATCCTCCCCCTTATTCAGCTCATCGTAAACGACGTCGTCACCTTTAACAAGGAATTTCGTACGGCGAAACTGCTTGTGAGAGTATCTACGCTTCTTCACGCTCCGGTGTGGACACTTTCCTCCCATTTTCTCTCTTCTGCAAATTAGGGTTTTTTCGATTGATTGGCAATTTATTTTTTGAAACCCTAGACTGTAATTTCAAAGGGGATAATTTATATATACATATATACATAAACACACACTTCTCCATTGAGACGCCGTTTTGATCTGGTTTTTAATATTATTAATATTTATTTATTCAAACAAATTAATATTGTTGTATATATTTAGGGGTCGTTTGGTTGTTGGTTAAGGAAGAGTTTGTGTACTAGAATTTGCATAATTATAATACATTGTTTGATATATATATATATATATATTTGTATAACTATTATATGCATAACTTAATTTGTTGTGTGGAACGACATGTTGATTGATTAAGAACTCGCACGTATGGAAAATAAAAGTAGTGATAATAAAGATGTTGACATGAATATATGACCATCTTATGAGAGATAAACATAAGAAAGAAGATATTCATGATAGGTTGAAAGTATTCTCAATGGTGTACAAGATGTGAAAGTGAGATTGAGAAGATTCTTCGAACACCAGAAAAGAAGATGCCTAGATGTCTAGTGAGGAGGTTGAGAAGTTGGCTATTATGGGTATGAGGAGAGATATAGATAGATCGAAAATATATCGAGAAGAGGTGATTAGACACGAGATATTTGTAACTTATCGAGAAGTACGTTATTCTACCTAGAAGAATGTGAAGATCAACAATTAAGATAGAAGGTCAGAAGATAGTTGAACGTTATCTAGTTTTCATTATTCCAATTATTATACTACACTTCCACAAATCTTATACTTCGATGTGTATTATTTGATATGGCTATTATTTTCTTCTTCTTTAGTTTAATATATAGCTTTTCTATCATCTTATTTATTTTTTACATATTTTACTTGAGTCGAGGGTCTATTAAAAACTTCTCTCACTTTACAAAATACAAGCAAGGTTGTCTATATACCACCTTTCTTAAATCATACTTGTAAAATCACACTAAATATTAATGAATTATTATTATATTTTTTAAAATCATTTGTTTGTTTATTAGAATTATTTAAGATAATTTTTTATTTACCTTAATAACTTTATATATATATTCTCATATATTTTTAGGATAAGGAAGAAAATCTATTGAAAACAACTCATTTATAGGTTTCTCTATACACTTGACAAGCGCATGGCCAAGGATAGCACATCATCTTCACAATGCCTTTCAATTCCAATTATTTTTTAAAAAATATATTTGATTTGCTAATTTATTTATTACTTATAACTTTTGCTAGGTAAATATTTGCGTAATTTGAGGTACTTTTATAAACTTTTGATTGATAAAACATTTAGATCAAGTTTCGTCATGTCTTGTCTGCTCACCTCTTTCAATACTTAACCATCCAAACAAAAAACACCAGTTGAACTGATGCTTGCTCTTAATATAACAAGTTAACAACTAACATACTTTGTGTAACTTCACGATATTGAAATATACAACAACATACCTTGTGTATATACGACCTTTACTCTTAAAGATGATACGTAAAATGAAAGCCAAGATACCATTTTGTCTGCAAGAGTACCTACACCTTTCTGCATGAATTATATGATAAGAAATTCATGCACTAAGGTGCAGGTGCAAATGCAGATAAAAATGTGTATCTTGTTTTTTTGTAGAAAGAAAGAAAAGACTATTATAATTAGTTTATCAAAAATGCCTCTATATATAGCTATTAGCATTGAATGGAGAATTCTTGGGAAAAGAAAGATGTTAGCTAGCTACAAAAAAAATCAAACACGTGAAGTGATGAATGATAAATAGGAAAAAAAAAACATTCGATACTATGTGTGTTTGGCCATAAAAATTAAATTGAAATTGGAGAAATTGTGTTTTATTAGTATGTCTTTTTGCAAAAAAAAGTATTCTATGTGAAATTATAAAAATGAGGTTAAAAAATAGTTTTTTGTTATCGAATACTAAAATAAAGAAATAATATTTTAAAAACTAAGTGAATATTTTTTTATGGCCAAACAGACCATGATAAGTTTTATTCACGAAAGAAGCTTCTACTAGTATAGTCTAAGAATAAAAGCTCCACCAATAACTAAAGATTTGGAATTTAAGTCTTGAATATGAAAAAATTCTATTACGACATACCTCTTTAAATGTAAATTAGTCGAAAATTCAATGCGGCCACAGAAACCAAGAAAAAGAGGAGGACAAATTTGAATGGTTAGTAGAATGGGTTAGACAGGAGCCATGTGCTGAATAGGCTTGGCAGCTGCTGGTTATTCTTGCTGACCAATGATAAGATGACACGTCATTTCATCAAATGGAGGCACACTAGCTCCACCTGAAGTGTCTCACTCTACCTAGTGGAATGGTGAGTGAACCAAATATTGAGTAAATGGAAACCAAATATAGATCTTGAATTTAAATTTTATGAATTTAGTATAAATATTTCGAATGTTTAGTGGATTTTCTTCATGTATAGTTATGTTTTGCATAAACACTAGTATATTCAATTCAACGCGTTGTTGCATCCAACTCTGCGACACTTAGCCATTGAGTTAGACTCTAAAAATAAAGTATCTTCATTACAGATAACAACAGAAATCAAAGGACAAGAAACAACAAGAATAATACTACTAAGACTACTAGTATGGATAGACAACTAGACAGTGCGGTACACTTCGACCCTAATCTGTATCCTCCACAATCTCTTATCTAAAATCATGTCCTCGATGAGCTAAAACTATCTTTATCATAATCTCTATAAAATATAGTGTGAATCTATGTACAAGAAACAGTTCAACCAGAATTAACAGTGGACAAAAGTAATCACTCTTCTAATTTATCAGATATTGGCATCACCTTGGTGATGCATATGACATGAACAAAGACAGAGATCACCTTGTTGGGAAAATAAGCTAATAAATACCTTGAAGCAGGAAAAGATGCATGAATCTGCACTTAGAAATGGAAAGAAGAGATCATTACAACAAACTTGATTCTTCCTCATAGTAATTGCTGGTCTTAGGAAACACACTGAAATAGACATTCACCTGCAACACCAACATATAACGAAGACATATTAGGTAGGTAATTGAACAGCAATATCTCGGTAGCTAAATTACATATTCGAGTAGATTATCCAGTCTTCCTACAAAATCAGCATTAAGGAAGAGGTAAAATGTGGAGCATGCACAACAGCACAAGAATTTAGAATTTAATTTGAGGCCACGATTCATAAAACTACTCCAATCATTTGCGTAGCATGGGTTACTCTGGTCCAACAAAACGAAAAGACACAGAAAAGAAACCTAGGTTGTAATCGATGTGCGCTTCGTTATTTTCTTCAAAAATATTGCTTAGATTAATTTGAAGCAATATACAGAGGAGAGGATAGATATGCTAATATATTGGACTAGTATCCAGTAAACACAAGACATAAGTTTTTTACTTTAGTACTTCAATTATAGATGTCCAACGCATAAATGTTTTAAGTTACTAAAGAAAGAAAACACTTGCATCTCAAAACATGTCAGATTTTCAAACATGACGACTGTTATACCATATTGTCAATTATCACAATGAGGATGTACATCCACAACATACATAATGAATACCAATTTGACCACATTGCCCAACAAGACATTACAGAAAAACCAGTTGGAAGTGTTTGAAACAATATAGTCAATACAATTCTAGTAATGGAAACTAAACATTGAGAAACAAACTACACAATCACTGTTTGGTCACCAGAAACCAACTTTTTTCTATCTGTGCCAATCCAGATACCACAATAGAAGAGACTTGGTCAGCACAGGGATGGAATCTAATTTGCAGGAGATTGTTGAGCGATTTTGAAGTGGAAACGGTGGTTGAACTACTAAAAAGGATGGGAAACTTTACAGGGATGACCACTGCTCCTGACTCCATCAGATGGAGGCACAACGAAGATGGGCATTTCACAGTAAACAGAGTATACAACAGGGGTTTATCTGAGATGACAGTAAGATTTAGAGTCCCTGGGAAAACAATCTGGAAAACCATGGCACCAACAAAGGTGAAATGCTTTTTATGGCTGGTAGCGAAGAAAGCATGTCTCACTCATGAAGCACTTCAGAGGACGAAACTCCAAATAACATCTAGATGCTCTTTATGAATGGAGGCAGCAGAAACTAACAAACACTTATTCCTTCATTGTGAGGTAACATCTCAAATCTGGGCATTCTTCTTTATTTTTTCCTGGCTGGGGAGGATTGGACAATGCCAGACCATAAATGCAGACTTACTGAGCAGCTGGATCAGAAGAGGTGGGATATAAGAGATGCAAAAAGTGATGGAAAATAGTCAGCCTGCATTTAATGGAAGATATGGAAGGAGAGAAATGAAAGGATTTCAAAGACAGATCTAATTCCATTCGAAAGATCAAATGGAATTGTATTACCTCTCTGTTTTTGGTGCAAAGAACAATGTAATAACACTTTTTTGGAGGTGGTAAGCATAAAGGGTATGCTGAGGAATACATTAGCTACAAAACTACTAAGAAGTCCACTAATATTTTTGTTAACTGTACTCCAAAGGGATTGATAACTTTATTTTTTAGTGCCCACATGCTTATTTAACCCCAATGCATACTTGTAGAATATAGACTGTTTTTCAAGATCATAGATATGATTAAAGATATCGTATCCTTACAAGTTCTTGAAATCTAACTTTGAGATTTTTTTATTTTTTATTTTACATAATCACATGGTATTGGAGATCTCAAGAATTTTTAGTTATGATAGGCAATGTGGAGATATTTCAAGGATAATGTGAACTTATACAATCTTAACTGCATCTGGTGGCTTAAGAACCTAAGGTGTCTGGTATAAAATTCTTTGTTATAACTTAATTCCCCACAATTCACAACTATCATATTCCCAATTTGAAAGAAATAAAGTTTGCAGTACTACAAAGAGAATATAAAAAAGAAAGCATCAACAGTGCCGAAATCTATTCCAAATACTCATGCAAATTCACGACAAGATATGTATAAGATTAGAAAATATAACTATAGAAGACATGAGAGAAAAGAAGGACCAAAAGCATTATATGCATATACCGATGAGGTATATTAAACTGAGAAAAGTCGAGCAATCTGAGAAATAAAGAGAAGAATATCAAGAATATTCGTATGGTTAAATGTAATTTGCACTATCCACTGACATCCTCATATACAGAATTTACAAAGTTTTCTCCAAAGTTCAGGGTAAATGTTGCTTCATATCAAAGTATAAAAACAAGAAAAACAAAACAATGGAAATGTCAATTTCATTGTATGAATTTAGTGCCCACAAATATCAAACAATATCCTTTTAAGAGTCAAAGCCAAGTCCTTTTGACATGGACTAAGTTTAGGGGTTATGAGTACACAACCAAAAGACTCAAAACTAGAAACAAAATTGCCAAACTCCATAATTTGATTTTCAAAATACATCAATTTTATGGAGTGCCAGACATAAAGAGACTTGTGCCAATTCAGCTGCACATTCTTGTTTCATACCCAAGTTATGTTTGGGTAAATACTTACCCACACCAGGTGGTTATACAAATCAATTATGTTGACCTTAGTAGTTAAAAGTTAAGAGTGGGAATACATACAACTTAACTGTGATAAAGTAAAAAGGGCAAGTCTGGTGCACTAAAACTCCCGCTATGCACAGGGTCCGAGGAAAGGAGGCTGGCATGGAAGATGCACACGTCATCCAAAAGAAAGGAAGTTTCGAGTATCTTGGATCTATTATCCAATAAAATGGCGAGATTGGCAATGGTGTCATAAATCGTAATGGTACAGGATGGATGAAATTGAGGCACGTATCCAGAGTATTGTGTGATAAAAAGATGCCACCAAAACTTAAAAGGGCAAGTTCGTGCAAAGTAGTGGTAGACCAACTATATTTTATAGGTGGGGGTGTTGGCCCGTCAAGAGTTCTCACGTTCAAAAGATAAAAGTTGTGGAGATGATGATGATGCGGTAGATGTTTAGGCGTAATAGGAAAGATAGAATTAGAAATGAAGATATCCGGGACAAGATAGGAGTGACACAGTGGAGGAAAAAATGCAGAAAGTGGGATTGAGATAGATCAGACATGTGAGGAAGAGATGCAAGGATGCAAAGGTGTGAAAGGTTGGGTATGGTTATTTCAGAAAAGGTAGAGATAAGTCGAAGAAGTATTGAAGAGAGGTGATTAGATAGGATATGATGCAAATGCACCTAGCCAAGGACATGATTTTAAATAATAGGTTACGGCGGGCACGAATTAGGATAAAAGGTTAGTAGATAATAAGAGTGTTGTCTCGCTTATCCTTCCATACTAGTAGTTGTAGTATTTCTCCTATAGTTTTTTGTCCTTCGATTTTTGTCACTATCTATTGTCTCTTGTATACTAATTATCACACTATTTTGTTGTAGTTACTGTTCTTCTTTTATAGAATGCTTTGCCATGCTTTTTAGAGTTCGCACCATGATTTAATCACTTTTATTTATTTTTTCCTTTTCGATATGTTTTTTCTTGAGCTGAAGGTCTATCGAAAACCTTTCTACTTCCCAAGATTAGGGGTAAGGTCTACGTACACTTTACCGTACCCAAACTCTACCTATGGGATTACATTGGGTATGTTGTTGTACATGTCTTGCATTGGTGCAGTGCAAACACTCGGCGTGGGTAAGTTTTTACAATTACGTTTGTCATACACATATTAAAGTTGCTTATAATTTTCAACTAACTAAACAACATTTTGGTGTAGGAAAGTTGACAAATTGAGAAACCAAATCAGCCAATTAAACAAGAAAATTATTGCTTTAAACAAAATCGGACATAGCATCACTTCAAAAATTTATTGCTCTCAACAAGTGGGATGAATTTAAACCAAACTTCCAATTTTCTAAAGAATTACTGTCAGCTAGGAATATTTAGGAAAGTCACCTTTCATAAGGTATTTCATAAACATTTAAATAAAGCCAACCACTTACTAACATATCCATCATGACTTGGGACTGCAAGTATCTCACACAAGAATCGACAATTTAGATGACAATTCCAAGAGGTGATGATGATGAGAGCCTTGGATGTGCTCAAAACGTGTTATCTTCTATATTCACATGATTCCAAACTATGGATGTCGTCTTTGAGGTTATATGGTTCTACATTCAGAAAAAACAGAGTTAGGCCAGCTGTAAAGAACTTCAAAGCGTACTTTGCAATATTCATTTATTTGATAATATGATTTTAAAAGCGATTAGTTGATGTCGGTGCCAGAGTAAAACGACGTAGTCCAACTAAGTTAAACATTTTGTTCTGATCCAGGTCAGAATTATGATTATCACTAATACTCTCATAAAGAAACATGAAAAGCAGAGTAACTTAGGAGTTAAGAGAAGTTAATGAGAGAAGATGACGAGTTAAGAAGCATTTTGGTGAAATTCAGATGAAATCTCTCACGCTTATCTTTCAAAATGTAAATAGATAATCATTCTAATCTTAATCTTTATCATCGAATACAAAGGATTAACATGTATATTTTAATATGTTTAGATCCTTTAACAGCATTGTCGGAGGGAAAAGACAAATCTCCAGCTAGCACGGTTATACGTTGCAGCACCTTCATTGCATGTAGACCGTGTGTCTCTCACATGAAAGAAACTTTATTTAAATGGGTTACTCAATCTACGATACCACTCCACCTCATCCCCATTTACTAGCATCACCTTCACCACAATTACACTTCCATCTTTATTTAAAGCAATAAAACCTGCATCTTTAAATTTCACCATGATTTCACTCCATCTCTATGTACTTGCAGGGCAAAGTGCTCTGCTCCCTTACTAAACTCTGAATTTAGGTCCTCCATATCATACAGTAACTCAAGCACCAACTATGAGAAATCTTGTTTTCCAAGATCCTGGGATCAGAGTAAGCACCAATACTTCTCAAAGTCTAAATCATGCTTGGGAGAGAATACGAGTTCCAATATTAGTGCCTGCTCTACACCTTGCAATGTATATATGCATAGCCATGTCCATCATGCTATTTCTGGAGCGTATTTACATGGCAATAGTGATAGCAGGGGTCAAGTGCTTTGGAAAGAAAAGGTATACCAAGTATAAGCTCGAGTCCGTAAAAGATGATCTAGAGAAAAACAAAAACTACCCAATGGTGTTGGTCCAAATTCCTATGTTCAACGAAAAGGAGGTACATACCTTAAAGTATCTCTTTTCTGATCAAGTTCCAGAAATTTAAAGTTATGCATACATGATTATTGTTTAGCATTTTGTGTCGTTTTTTCCTAGAAGAAACTACAAATATGCATGTTTCCGTTGCCATTTCTTTTTTCTGGTCAGTGGTTATCTGTTTTCCATCTTGAGCATATAGATTAAATCATAAACATTCAATGATCCCAAAACATAAATAAATTTTAGTGAATCAGCAAAAAGTAAATACAATTTCATTTCTCACAACCACCAATAATAAAAAACCTAGAAACAAGACACAGTTTACAACCATATCCGAGTATCAAGTGAAGGTTTATGGGAGGATTTTACCTTCAATGCTAGAGGATCAGTATTTGTTCTTCTCTCACCCTTCTCCTCCTTGGCTTCCCCGTAGCCGGCGCATCCAGAAAAGAACTACAAAAACAAAAATTTACACAAAAGATATTGGAAATTTCTTAAATGAACAAATAGATGCCAAGAGATTACTCCCTTCTCATATGAATGCCGAACGTTTAGTCGGACTTTACTGATTAGGCCGACAAATCTTTTGTCATATATCCCTGTTGAGTACTGCTATAAAACCATGATTTTAATAGCAAGAGACCAAATAATTAAATAGATCTAAAAGGCCAATGTTAATTGGCTAACGAGGTCAAACCAAGATGTAAGTCAGGACATTGAAAGGGAGGAAACTTATTGTCCGTCTGTTTATAAATTCCAAAAAGCAAGATAGTTTATGGACATTTTTCACCAGTAGAATATATCCACTAATTTGGCCGTTTGCAGAAAACATAGATTTATGTTAATCATCCAAAACTGTTAATGACTTTTACAAGCTTAATAAAAGACAAACTAGAATGAGCATCTAACAAGAAACCAATGGAAGCAAATCCAGATATTTTCTGCAGTTAGAAATATAAGTTCAGTACTATATAAATAGCATATTGACTGCAAGCTTCTAGCCTCTAGCTTAGTCAAACAAGGAACAATATTTAGAAGCATACAAAATAAACGCACTGTTTGTTGTGTCTTGCTCCTGATCAAAGAGAACTAAAAGTGGACAACAAGAAAAATACATCTGAAACTAGTCTCAATACCAACTAGAATAGCAGAGGAATAGGATAAGAACTTTCTCTACAAAAAGAGTCATTATCATCTTGTTGTTCTTTATCAGGTTTACAAGCTCTCAATTGGAGCTGTATGTAGCTTGTCATGGCCATCAGATAGGCTCATAGTGCAGGTTCTTGATGACTCCACCAATGAAGTTTTAAGGGTATCTCTTTTAACTCACTTTATTTGAGAGAAAAATTTAAGAATCTTCTGAAATCCAATTAATGTTTGAGAATATAATTGCAGACATTAGTGGACTTGGAATGCCGAAAGTGGATAGAGAGAGGGATAAACGTGAAATACGAAACAAGAAACAACAGGAATGGCTACAAAGCTGGTGCTCTCAAGGAGGGTCTAAAGAAGCAGTATGTTGATGACTGTGAGTTTGTTGTGATCTTTGATGCAGACTTTCAGCCTGAAGAAGACTTTCTTTGGAGGACCATACCATATCTTCTCGACAACCCAGAACTGGCTCTGGTTCAAGCCAGATGGAAATTTGGTAAGGCCAAAGACAGCATGATGTCCATACACTCACTAAATAATTGGTCAGGACCCCAAAAAACAAATAAAACTAAAGGTGTTCAGAAGAGGTAAAAATTAATGGATGATGGATTACTATGTTTTTGATAATAAACTTTATTGTATCCATTTCATGATAAGAGGATTTCTTCTATGTTGTTTCCATCTAACTCAAAGAACTTTTCATGAAAAGTTTTATCTAAAAAGCAGTTCAGAAAAGTGTCAATCTATTTAAAAGGCAATGCATACATAGAGAGAATTAACAGCTTCAGTCATTTCTGGTTCTTAAGTGAAAATTCTTTCCAGTCAATGCAGATGAATGTCTGATGACTCGACTTCAAGAGATGTCATTGGACTACCATTTCAGTGTTGAGCAAGAAGTTGGCTCGTCAACATGTTCATTTTTTGGGTTCAACGGTAAACAAATAGCCAGATCTTAGTCCACATACAGGCATTCAACGGCTAGCAATTATTTAAGAATGTAATTAGCTTTTGGGATTGAATTGTAGGGACTGCTGGCGTCTGGAGAATTCGAGCAGTGAATGATGCTGGTGGGTGGAAAGACAGGACCACAGTGGAGGACATGGATCTTGCAGTCAGGGCTAGCCTTAAGGGTTGGAAATTTTTGTTTGTGGGTGACTTAGCTGTGAGTTCATAACTTCAAACTTATTTATGGAATTGACTACAAGCCTCTACATATCAGATGCCTAACATAGTGTCATTTAGGTCAAGAACGAACTTCCAAGTACCTTCAAGGCTTACAGATTTCAGCAGCACCGCTGGTCATGTGGCCCAGCTAACCTCTTTCGCAAAATGATGAAAGAAATTCTCCTTTGTGAGGTATCACCATTTTTAAAAAATTATTTATACAATCAAAACAGCTTTTTGTCAAGAAGTCACATAACACCTTTTCTTTTAAATGCAGCGTGTATCAATCTGGAAGAAGTTTCATCTCATCTACGGCTTCTTCTTTGTGAGGAAGATTATCGCTCACTGGGTTACATTTTTCTTTTACTGTGTCGTCATCCCAGCAACTATCTTGGTGCCTGAAGTCCATCTTACAAAGCCTCTAGCTATATATCTTCCAGCAACTATTACCATTCTTA
>JAOTQR010000109.1:2255359-2276905 GCA_025774065.1 Solanum ossicruentum | reverse complement strand
ATTTATCTAATAGAATTAATGGCCACATGATATTGAGATTAGCAGCTAATTAAATTAAATTAATCAACAAATTGATTTTTGTCCAAAATGTTCAATCTACACAGAAGTGTAGTCTATTCTTTGAAAATTCGATATTTAATTTCATGTTGAAAATGAAAACTCAAAGAATTATCTTCACTAAACGTTAATTAATTAGTTTCACATAATTTGGAAATGTAAAAATGACTTTACAACCTCTTCCAACCAACATTGCATTAAAAAGAAATGAGAGAAAAAAATATTTTTTTCTATCTCATTTTATTTGTCATAATTTTCATGTCAAATTATAAAACATTGACTAATATTTTAAAATATATTTTTTCATCCTAATGGTATAAAAAAATTTGCAATCAATAATACTTTGCTCATAGCTTTTAAATATTTAAATATTTATTAAAAATTAAATAAAGTCTATCTAATTTAATTTTAAAATTGATCAAATTAACTTTTAAAAAACACAACATGATAACTGAAATGGGACAAAGGGAGTAGTACATGCACTATTAATTTGAGAGAGTGAAATATGTGTCGAGAGTTTACTGAAAATAATTTCTTTATTTTATACAATATAGAAGTAACATATGTGTACACGATATATTCAACATTCTCTAGACCTGTTTGTGAGATCACACTAACTGTAAAATTATTATATATTTGACAAAAAGAAGTGCCTTTGGTTAACGTGAGAAAAAAAATACTTATTCGTGTAAATATTTTTATAAAGATCATTTTTATCTATTAGAATCTTTTCATATCAAAAGTATAAAATAACTACAATAATATACTCAATAGAATCTCTCGAATCGGGTTTAAAATGCCAAAAATGAAACCAACGACAATATTATGTCATGTAGCAAAATTGATTTTTTCCCCGAATTTTCTAGAAGCATTCTTCTATTTTCAAAACTATATCACACTTATTTTGAAATAAATATAAATAATTATTTTTCAAATCGATGGATCATTTGACCTAAATAGATGGTGCTTGGTTGACAAATAATTTACGTTGTACGTTATATATATATATATATATATATATATATATATGAAAATTAATTATTTTTTTCACCAACTTTTTGCACCAACATTACCAAATATACTACAAATTGAATAATAGTACAACTTTTTTTTTCTCTATGTTTTTTTAGTACAAAGAACTCAAGAGCAAGAAGTACAATTTGGTGTCTCCTTATTTTCTCATTTTATAATCAATCAATTACATTAAAGTACGATTAAATTTAAATTAAAAAATTTCACGTGAAAGTTTTATATTTATAGTTCAAATTCAGTATGATGATTAAAAATAAAAAAGTACTTATTAGTATTTTGTTACGATCTTTATTCATAATTGCCCTTCTTTAATTATTTCTTCCTTGATTTAGCTTTTATTCTTGTACTACCAATTTAGAATGGATTAGTTGAAAATTTTAATATTTGAACCTAATCCCTTTCGCAATGGACGAGAACATTTGAGACAATGGATAATGTTGATGTTGTTGTTGTTGTTGAACCTACTCCCTTATAATATAGGGAAAAACTAAAAAGAAATTAAATGAGCAAGAAATAGATTTTGCTTTAATTAGTTTCATGTTTGGTTGGTCTTTTTAATAATATAAAATGGGAATGGGTGTTTTCACATGTGACTATTTTTAAAAAAAAAAATCACAAAAAATAGACTTTTCTATTTAAAAATTACTTATTCTAAAGCTACTCTTAAAATATTATAAAGTCTTCTCATATTTTTTTAAACCCCGTGTGTAGTTAAACTATATCACATAAATTGTGACGGAAAAAATATTATGTATTATCTTCTTAATCAATATTTGTATGAATTACTACCAAATGGTGTGGTGAGGTCGAAGCAGATACAATGTACGCAATACTTTACTTGTATTGAATATTTACATCAAATGAATAAATGTGCATTTATTTTATCATTTAATCATGATTAATTATTGTATATTTATTTTTCCGAATTACATGATAAATTAAATTGATTAGACGCAAACACGCAATATGCATAAGTATTATATATGATTTGATGTATTTTTTCGAACCTAATAACTTTTGTTCAAAGAATCCACTAAATTAAATACAAATATAATAAATTTCAAATTCAGTAAATTAAATACGCAATAATAAATATACCTATCTCAAACTCATAAAATTCAAACATACCTAAAATCCACCTCAGAGTAAAATGATGAGAGTCTTTTCATCCTTAATCAATGATTTTTAATTCGAGACATGAGACTGTTATCTTCTCGACACAAAATGCATCTTCTCAAAAAACATAATAAATTTAAATTAATTAGACTAATAAATTTTAAATAATATGATGATTATTTATTTATTTATTTTAACAACTAGTTTATGCAAGTGCCAAATCACATATTTGTCTTTTGGATTAAGGTAAAAGCCAAAAAACAAAAAATGACGATGGAGAAATTCCATAAGTATAATTCAATAAATTAAAAGACAAACATTTACGCCACCTTCAACGTTAAAATGGACAAGCTAACTCACTAATTAATTATTAATTATTTGAGAATCCAAAAAAATGTATAGTTCTACTTGAAATTTTAAAATTAACTCATTGGCCTTTTTCACTTTGGATCGTTCACCCTTTCACCTAATTAAAGACATAATTATTTATGTCAAGGAGATTAATTTTGCATGTATAAGCTCGCTTATATTTTCGATTCCAAATTTGAATAAAGAATAAGAGTTGCCAAGGGTCAATCTGATACAATCTTTCTGGTTCATGAGGTATAGTTAAGATTACGTATACCTTGTTCTTTTTAAATTTCACTTATAAAATTATATTGAATTTATTATTATTAATGAATTTTACAGTAAAATAAATTATCTTCATAAAAAATATTTATTCAAAAAATTGAAAACCACACACATAATTAATCCTCCATAATCTTAGTGCAAAATGCCAATAATCAGGTCAAAAGAAAATAATTACTTTAACGCTTGTTGTACGTATGTAGAAAAATAATTAATTCAAGATTAATTATAAGGAGCGTATACTAACCACAAGTTAAGGTGATGTAGATTAATTTGTTCCTTTTTTGGGTTGTTTTCTTTGTTGCATTGTCGTAATATGATCGAAATATTTAACTTTTTGTTGTTGTTCTCTCTCCTCTCTTCCTCTCTCTTCTTTCCCTCTCCCTCTCTAATTTCTTGCTAAATCTACAATTACATATGTATATCAGCTGCATATATATAATTATTTTAACAAATATACATAGTAAATTCGACAGATATACATATGTAATTTATTTCTCTCCACTCTTTGCCCTCTTTTGCTCGCCTCTCTCTCCCCTCTCCCAATCTCGATTGCCAGATAAACAAATACATATGTATATCAGTTACACATATATAATTATTTGATAGATATACACATACAATTTAACAAATATACATATACAATTAATCTCTCTCCTCCCTCTTTCGATCTCGCTCGCCTTTCTCATCCCCTCCAGGTCACATATCCAAAGTTATGCCGTATAATTATGTAAGATACAGCTATTTGACCACATTAAATTTCAAATCTAGACTATTTATGAAAATCTGTACTCTTTCTTTGTTCTAATTAGAAGTTGCTTTTTGAGATTAGAGAGAATTAATTAATTATTGATTTAAAGATGATCATTAACGATGGAGGGTAGCTACGAGATTAGAGTAAACAATCATTTTATTTTTCATCAATCATTTTGTATTTGCATGTGATCAAAAAATTTTCAAAGTAAAACACCTTTTTTTAAGTAAAAAAAATATAATAATAAAAAATGGTGGTTAAATTTAATTGGTAAATCGCGAAAACAAAAAGTAACAGAAGTACAAAACCGGCGGCAATCCTATTTCACATTCATGTATCATTCCTATAATTTTAATTAAAGAAAAAAATAACATATTTTATATAGTTTACAATTTTTTAAAATTATTCTTAAAATAAATAAATATTTGATTAGAAGAGTATATCTTTTTTGTGAACTTTTTTTTTCTAAATAAGTCAGACTTAATTTAAATAAAATTTATAATATCATCAAATATTTATAAAATAAAAATGTGTTTTTTTTAATACAAATTTAAAAAAAATGTGTCACGTTAATTAGGTTAGAAAGGAGTATATAATATACACCCATCTCCCCCCTATGATCCACCGCCTTGAAAATCAATTTCGAAATCTAAATGACACGAAAAAAAGAAAGTTCCAATAAATCAAAGATATAGTAATATATAAACAAACAAACGCAATAACAATATACTTTATACAAATAGAGAGACTATTTTCGAAAAATCATCATTTCAAAAATCAAGTCTCATAAGCAGAATATGAAAAAAAGAAAAAAAAATGATTAATAATGAAAATCAAATGATAGTATAAAAATATGATAAGGTAACAAATATAAGACAGATAATGACAATACAAAATATAAAGACTACTCATTTTGTGCTTAATGCGTATATGTTTTGAATGATTTAGATATTCAATAGGAAATAGTCTTAGTTAAATTGTATAAATAAAAAATACGAACAAGCTTCAATGTCTATCGATTATTTCAGTCATTTTAAAGTTTTCAATCTATTTCACATATTCATATATCATTCACATCCACCCCCAACAACATCCATATGTTGACATAAATACATAATACATACATACATAAATGAAAAAAAAAGGGCTTTACTAATTTTTTTAATATATGAAGATGATATCATCCATTAGTATTACTATTCATTCAACAAACAATTTTTCTATATATTCTCTCATTTGCCTCCATTTTTTTTTCCTTCAAACCAAAATTCCATTTCTATAATTCTTCCCTCTTCAAATGGGTGAGGTAAATTCATCACTTCCAAACCTCCAAATTCACATAAATTCATTCCTAGAGTTTCCAATTTCATTCCGATTTCATTCATATAACTCAATTTTTTCGATTTTTTTTGGATTTTCAGAAAACAGAAGAAACTAAATCAGAGGTAACAGAGAAGAAGAATGACGCCGGAGACAAAAAGCCCGGCGCCGTCGCCGGCGACGGAAAAAAGGATGTCGGTCCCACCGCCATAGTCTTAAAACTCGATTTGCATTGTGAAGGCTGTGCCAAAAAAGTCAAACGTTCCATTCGTCATCTCGAAGGTTAAAAAAAATAAAAATTATTCAAAATATATGAAGATTTAAATAATTTGAACTTTGAATTATCAATTCTTAGTTTATTATGATAAAATTGGTTCCTTGAATTTACCGGCAAATAGTACTTTACGGTTTTTTCACGGAACCATTATTGTATAATTAAGATCTGCATTTGACTTGTTAAAATTTTAGCTATGAATTCGATAAAATTTAATAAAAATTTACTAAATTAGTTATATTACGTAAAGTGATCGAGTTGGTTGAGCAATTATCTCTTGTTTCATTGTCGTTCAGAGTTTGGCCAGTGTAATTTACCTACCTTAAGTAAAAATGGGGTAAAATAAGTATTTCGTCTTATTTACGAGATAGTTTATCTTATCTCGTGTATCGAATGATAATTCTATTTTAAAAATTAAAATTCATAAAATTTAAATTTTGATTTCGATTTTGTAGGTGTGGAGGATGTGAAGGCTGATTGTGACGGTGGAAAATTGACGGTGAAAGGGAACGTGGACCCCGGATGGCTCAGGGAGAAAGTGGCGAGCAAGACGAAGAAGACGGTGGTGCTCGTCTCTCCTCAGCCCAAAAAGGACGCCGGCGGTGGTGCCGGCGGTGGAGATAAAAAGCCCGATGAGAAAAAGCCGGAAGAGAAAAAACCAGAAGAAAAGAAGCCTAAAGAGGTAATTTCACACGTAACTCTTAATCTAGTTTATTACTTCTTAAACTAAAAATGATGATGCTATTATTTTTTCATTAATTAATTAATATGATAACTTTTTTTATCCTTTAGTTATTAATAAATTCTAATTTCAATCCTCGTATATTTAGCTAAATACATTTAATCTTAAAAAAAGGAGCCTAAGAAGGACATAATTCAGATAGTCGATCAATTGAAGGGATTTTGTATAAAATTTTATTTAGACTATTTTCATGATTAATTACCTCAAAATTTGAGTTACTACGATATAAGCTTAACAATTAATAATTCATTAAATTTATGAAAATTCTCACACATAGGAAATTATAAAATGCCATTAAAATTAATTGAAAGTTATATGTATTTACTACGTTCACCCAAACCTTCTTCGACAAATGATTAAATTTTTTTTTATGTATGTATAATATATCGATTTTATAATGTCTTTAAATATAAATATTGATTTTTTTTCGATTTTTATATGTTTAGTCTCAAGTAAGTACAGTGGTGTTGAAGATTCGATTGCACTGTGATGGATGTGCACACAAGATAAAGAGAATTATAAAGAAGATTGATGGTAAGATATTAATTTTTTAATTTTGATATATAAAAAGAAGAAGTTTAATCACATAGTTATTTATAGAAAGTTAGGTGAAGCATGCAACATTTTCTTTAATTTTTTGAAGGATTAGTAGTTTAATTTTTACATTTTTTATTGATAGGGGTAGAAGAAGTCAAAATAGATTCAGAAAAAGATTTGGTCACGGTAAAGGGAACAATGGACTTAAAGGAATTAATCCCCTATTTGAAAGATAAATTGAAAAGAAATGTTGAAATTGTTCCACCTAAGAAAGAGAAAGAGGGTGGCGCCAGCGGTGGCAGTGGCGGTGGCGGGGAGAAGAAGGAGAAAGAAGGCGGCACTGGTGGTGGTGGTGGTGAGAAGAAAGAAAAAGAAGGTGGTGGCGGTGGCGGAGAGAAGAAAGAGAGAGAAGGGGATGGTGGTGAAAAAAAGGAGGGTGAAGGAAGTAAAAGTGTGGAGACAAAGTCGGAAGTGATCAACAAAATGGAGTATAATGGTTACAATGCACAAACACATTACGCAATGCCTATGTACAATCAAAGTTATACGAACCAAGATTATGGTGTAACAGTGTACGATCCTGGTTACAGTGCTTATACGGGCTACACCATGGAATACCCCTACCACCAACCATCATATGTACCACCTCCTCCACCACCGATTTATTTGAACAACGCACAAATGTTCAGTGACGAAAATCCTAATGGCTGTTCTGTAATGTGAAATTGTTCGATCATCTTGTTGAGGGAGAGAGTTCAAGTGAAATTGTAAATACATCAAATCAAGAAAATGTCTCAATATCTGAAGATTGAAGATTAACATAATGAAGTGTAATTTACAAGTTCTAATCAAACTTGGTAAAAAATAATATGAAATGTATACGTAATGGTATATGAAGATATAGTTTCCTTTTAGGAAATATCATTAGGTTTTTTAATTAGGTTTATCTTTTGACTTTGTATGTTATTAATATAGAGATAATATATATTCAATTTTGTGATCACATATTTTAATTTTTTTTGAAATAATCTCTCTATCTTTATGAGGTAGTGGTAAAATTTGTGTACATTCTATTCTTTTCAGATCTCGCTTGTGGATTTACTGATACGTTGTTGTTATATATTTTTACTTTTTTTAATTGTTCTTTTGTTCATTTTTAACATTATCTCATCGTGCACATGTAAGCATACATGTCTTAACCTATGGTGGTCAAGAAACCACTTGGCACAAGAATATTTATAGTACAATTTTAATAGAGTAACTATTTGTTTTTATTCATAAATTAAATTGATAGATTTGGCACATAAAGACATAATGAGAATATGGTTTTGGGTCACATCTTATGGTAGTTGGATTAACACCATCAATAATTATAATTAGATAAAATTAAAGGAAATGTGGACATAATGATACATTAGCAACCTAACAAATTATGTACTTTGGTTTTAGTGATTAGATTAAAAAGAGTGAGTACTATTAGGAAGTCCCCATTGAATTCCATTTATATACAAAAATAATATAAAATCTATTTGTATTATTAGTGTAATTAACATGGAATATTCTGGAATTATTCTTGAAGTGATTTGATAATACAAAAATTAACTATGAAAGTCAAATTCCTCTCCAATAGACAATCTTTTCATTTTCCCCCTTTTTTCCTTTTTTAATGTTACAAGATCGTCTTGATCGATAGATTTACAATATTATTTATCAATTTACATAAATTTAATTATATCTATTTAAATTTTATATATGTGTTGAAAAATTTATTTAAAATATTTAATTGTAAATTTAGATATAAATTATTGTATTTAATAATCAATTTGAGATAATTTTTTAAAATTCCTAAATTTCAGATCCATTTTTGTTGAAGTTTTAGCACTTTATACTTTTGGTTATAAGTCACATTTTAGAGATGACATCCAAGAAAAAGGTGAACGCAACAACTTCTTATTTGAATTTTCAAATCAAATATAATTAGTACTAAACTAGGGTTAATATTTTCAAATGTGCAATAAATTTTTGATAGAAAATATCTAGAAGATAGCCATCATGATGGCTAATATTGAATTTTCTTGTAGCCAATGGTATAGAGGCTCAAGCTTCTATTTAGTCTCATCAAGAATTTGTTGATGTCAAATCAACTATTATGGGAACTAGTGAAGGAGCTCGCGCTGCATAAGATTCATTCGAAAGAAAGTATTTTCTGATAAAAATTATTTTATATTTAAAATTTGAACTTGATTAAAATCTCTAATTAAAGAAAGAGTAGTTTTATGTGCTACACTTCATTCTTTGATGAATCGAACTCAAAATCTTCTATATACTTTTGCTGGCACGGTCTAATATGTGTTGTACAACTTTATGATTATAATTTTGATTTAAATATTGATGGTTTATGTAACCAAATAAAACTATTATCCAAGACTTAAGTCATAAAAAATGAACAATAATCCCATGATACTATATTATTTGTTTGAAAAATAAACTACTCCTCTCCTTGTTATTTATATGATAGTATTTAACTGAATATAAATTAAAAAGAAAAAAATAAAGGACTTTTACATTGAGATGTCCAACAAAATACTTGACCTCCTACACTGGAAACGAGATTCGGAGGGTTAGTATACAACGGTTAGCTTCTAGCACTATACAATAGAAATTAGATATTATGACATGGAAGGAGCTAGTAAAGCAAATGCAGACATTGTGGGTCGATTACAAGAAAAGTGAAGCATTGTAGACTTGATTAATTGCTTGTAGAATGTTGCTAGCAATATTTTTTCACTTAATAAGCGAAGGATGAGGAAAGTGAGGCTTAACGAACTTTATCTGATTAATCACAATATAAATTATCGTAACTCAAAGAGATCCATTCATTCGTTACTAAGTCAAGGTCTAAGGTCTTCAAGTAGTCCACACACATTATTTTGTAGATTCTAGCACCCATGTGCATACGGCTTGGTAGGCCTCCCTTTTCGCCAGAGCTTTATAGGTGACATTGCCCCGTCCTCAATAAGATGTTTGAATGTGAGTTACATTTCATGAGAAATCAAACATACGTACGTATGATTTTGCATTGTCACTTAATATCTTTTCTCGTATGACAATAGTGAAATTAAAATTTTAATTAAAACAACATGTTTTAAATCATACATTCTTGTGATATTAATTTCTTATAAAGTATAATATGAAAAGTTTAGTTATTTCCAAATAAAAGAATATGACATTCTTCTTATATAAGGACAAACGAAAATGAAAAATAAAAATACATAAATTAAGACACGTAGAATGTACTCTTTTTGATCTTGAACAAATTAAAATGATCTTGCGTGATGTTTAAGCATAATTAAAAAGATTTAATTTACATATTTTGATAATGTAAATAATTTCGATATCCACATTGAAATCTGACTATCTCATATTTGCATTGCATAGGATAAAGAAGAAGCAATTTCATTCACTGCACCACATCCTTTGATCGCACTATATTGATTTTTTAAGAGTAACCTACTACTTTAATGGTATGGATCAATTTATTAGTTAATTAGTTCAACTAAAAAACATTTTTTAATTGTCACATGAATCACGAAAAATCAGCTTAAAATGGTAATTTTTCCCTTTTTACAAATTTCAAACTTTCCATATATGTTATAGTAGTTAATGTTTAAATTAAGTAAAGATATTTAAAGATAGTTATAAAACTCTAGAAGCAATGAAAAGTTAGATTGGATAATTGTAGAATAATATTCCAAAATGATAAAAAGTGGATTTTGGGAAGTTGGTTTAACTAAAAAAAAAGTGGGTTAGATAAATCAATCTCTTAATTACAACTAACTACAATTTCACTAATTAATCAATTGGCCTTTTTCCTATTTAAAAAAATGTTGACATATACCATAAGCATTGTAATTTAATGACAATTGTCCTTTGAACACTACAAATAGCTTTAATATCAAGAAATTAAATATATTTGTTGCATGAAAATATCTGGTGAATTTTTTCTTTTCGATGCTATAAAGGGGCGTTTGGTACGTTGGACAAGCATAGATAGTTTTATAATTAAAACTTAGTACTATTTTATTCCTTACTTGATTACTAACATGACTCGTAATAAATATCTAGATTAAATATTCGCATTAGAGGGTGAAACAATAGTTTCAAAATTAGTTATAAAATTATAAGGCAGACGATACTATTGTAAGCAAACAATTTCTCAGTGATTATGTAATGCTTGTTATTTCTAATATAACAAATCAAATAATCAATACAAAATAAGAAAGACTAACTTATACTAACATTTTAGGATTCAAGGCCAATATTAGGGTCTAACTTCCCGGAAACAGTCGCGTTATGTTTTTAAACATAGGGGACCCCCTTTACTCCATAATGGGCGGGAGCCTTTGAGATATTGAGGTAATGTTGTTGTTGTTATTGATTAGGGTCTAACTTCACTAGAATAATACTATTTAGTGTAGACCTTATCTTTTTATAAAAAAAATAATTGTCATGGTTTGGTTTGATAATTTTATAAAGATAACTAAATATTCGAGTGTTATATATTTTTTCCATTAATTATTCAAAAGATTGACTCTTGTTAACATCGTTAAGCCATGATAATCGATACAAAATACTATTAATATTTAGAGGGTCAAATAAGGTGTTAATCTTTTGTGTGTCACAAAGCCATTTATTAAAAGAGCTAATCTTGTACTTAAATAAATATTCTAAAGAGTTGTGTAAGGGAAAATAGGTAAAAATATAGGTAGTTAACATGTCCTTTGCTACAAACTTCCTTAAGCAAGCAAAAGGTTTCATTTTTCATGTTTATCAACAACAACATTGCCCCAATGTCTCAAAGGCTTTCGCCCATTGCGGGGTAAAGAGGGTCGGATATACGCAGCCTGAACCCTATGTTTAAAAACATAGTGCGACTGTTTTCGGATGACCCATGATGAGCGTCGAAAGTTGCATTGACTAACTGCTACTTCACAATTAAAAGAAGCGCAGACAGTTTAAAGAGTCATTTTGTTTTATTCCATCATAATTCAAAGCCAAAAAATAGTAAATTTTTGGCTCCATCCAAGATTGATGGAAATTCATGTTTATCGTTATTCTTAAATTTTAATGATTGATGGAACTCGGTACGTGCTTATATCTTTATCTTTAAGCATACATGTTATTCACCGATTCACTAAGTGATTTTATTTTTATTTTCAACAATTTTGTTGTCAAAATTTATGACAATGAGAACACATATATAACGTTAAAATTGCTTTAGATGTAATTCGAATCTTCAACTATATGATCCAAAATGACGATTATTTATCAATGTCACTAATCAAGAATTATTTAGACTATTATCTTAATTGATTTGCATAAAGAACCCATCAATATCCCAATCTTTTCCGTGAAATACTTTAACAAAAAAAAATAAAAAAATAGAGATATATAATTGATGATTATTAGTGATTAGAATATTGGGAAGTCCAATTATAGGTCGCCATTTTTTATTCGATATATAGATTGGGTCTAACTAAATTTAAATTCGAATTAAAAAGTTTTACGTTGGGGAATAAAATGCTTCGTGATAAAAACGATTCTCCATATCGAAAGAATCGCTGCGATATTGTGTGATAAGAAGATACAACCTAAATAATTTAAAGGTAAATTTTACAGAATGATGGTTAGAGTAGTGTCTTCTGTTATATGGGTGGAGTGCTGGCCAGTCAAAAATTTGCATATTCAGAAGATTTAGGTTGCAGAGATGACTATGTTTAAATGAATGTGTGGACATACTAGGTGTGATAAGATTAAGAATGCGACCATTCGAGAGAAGTTAGGGGTGACTTTTGTGACGAGAGAAGGAAGACTGTAAAGATTTGGGCATATCTAGAGGAGGAGTGTCGACGTTCCTATTAGGAGGTGAGAGAGATCGGATTTAGGGGTACCGCAGAGGGGTAGAAGTAGATCGAAAGGTGCAACTTCACATCACCGAAGACATGACCTTAGATAGAAAGAAATGGAGGTCATGTATTAGGGTAGAAGGTTAATAGACTAGTAGGGGTGGGATACAGTCTTGCCTGGTGATGTAGTAGGTTAGTAGGATCAGTTGCGTTTTTATATATTTGTGTTGTTACTTTCCGTCATTTATTTGCTACTTTTATTGTATTTATAAAATTATCAATTGTTTTTCACTCTAGTTATTATTTTATATCTAGTACTTTTTTTGGGCTGATATATTTGAGCAGATGGTCTTCTGGACCCCTATATATCTCTATGAGGTAATGGTAAGTCCCATGTACATGTTATCATTTTCAGACCCTATTTGTGAGGTTTCACCTGAGTATGTTATTGTTGTTATATCAAAAGAACTCAAATCCATAAAATTTTAATGAAAAATTAAAAAAACACTTAATTACCACTTGACCATAAGTTTTATTATTAATAATAAATCTTTGAACGTTACCTTAGTTGATTTAAATATTCCAAACAGATCAAATCAACAGAATAGTGTGCATAATTAACTCCCTAGGTTTCCAATAGTAAATAACTTACATGTTGATTTTATTCTCGAAAAGTATTGCACATGGACATATAGGATTTTCCAAAAATTATATATATTTTTAAGGATTCAATACAAATATAATATAGAAGAATCCAATATAAATATGCAATATGTATAAGTGTGTGTGTAAAATGTGTATTTTAATATCACATGCAAACGTAGACTTCAAGAACATATGCACTCTCAAGACACACACAAGTTGATCAATTATTTAAGAACTCATCTTAAGATGAAAGTCTCACATTGACAAAATATAAGAGAAATGAATGTTATATAAGTAAACAAATCTTATCTACTTGTACGGGCCTTGTCAAAGTGGACAATATCATTAGTGGGTTTGGGCGTTACAACGATATTAGAGTCACTCATATGTCAGTTATGTCATTGTGGACCCGTATTCAACTAAGTTTACATCTTGATGAATTTGGGGCAAACTTCAGTATTGAGTCTAAGCGAATCACATATGGTGGGACAAACCTCAGCGAGTACATTGAGTCCATAGAGGGGGTATATGTAATAGCTCATCTAAAGATGAGAAGTCTACATCGATGTTGGGTGTATAAGAAAACATGTCTTACCTACTAGTGACACGTTTTAAAGCTGTGGGGCCTAAATCCAAAGCGAATATTATTACTAGTGGGTTGGGTCGTTACAAAATCAAAATTTTTAGTTTATGTACTTAAAATTAAGTTTATTAAGATCTGAATAGATTATTCGTACATGTTAAGTGGATATTTTCTTTTATATAAATATAAGATTTACATTAAAATTACTGAATTCTATTGTACTCATATTTATCTCGAACTTATAATTGGTGCTATGGAAAAAGTACTCATCATACACGATGAAACATATAAATCACAACGTAATGAAACACGAGTTTAATTTGGAAAGAGAAATAATGTGTTTCACTACAATTTGAATTTTATTTTTTTCAAGTTCATGAACCATATTAAGACTTAAAAGTTGTTGAAATAATTAGCCATATATGTGTCTGATACACGTACAACTTATTATAGTAAATTATGATAAATGTTAAATAGTGGGGCCTGATAATATATTTAGCAGTTATCACGGTTCAACCTCCACGATGAAGTTGCCGGGGGTGTGGGGGGCGGGAGCCCTCCACCCGAAGGTCGCCTCGACCCAAATTTTAGGTGCTATTATTTATTCTCTGTGTATACTTGTATTCTATGTAATTGTAAATATCCGAATATCATTAATATATATAGTCTTATCGCCATGGAGGTTACCCAATCAATTGGGTGTTACCACTAAAAAAGTCTCCCTTTCTTAAAAATTCTCTCTGCCTTCTCTCTAAAGAAGAACAAAAGTTCTTCCTTATTTATCATCTTCTTCTTATTCAACAAATTTGTGAATTAAGTTTTCCCAACAATAAATTCATAAATACTTTTTTTATTATTAATAAGAGACGTCAAACTCAAACTACATCTTTGTGATGGAATGTTTTATAACAAAATTTAAAAAATTATAATAAAATTTCTATTTCCGTCTCAATTTTGCAACAGACTCGTCATAAAATTGTGGTGGACGATCATTTTTGTCATACATTTATAATTGAATCATAACAAATCATTATATCAATTATAAATTTCATTCCTATCGATGAGTTTAGATACAAAATTATCACAAATTATAACAAACTTGTCATAATCTATATCCCTTCATAAATTTGAGTTTTTCTTGTAATACACATCGAATTAACTTTCTTCCATATATAACTCCTTAGTGTCATCGAGATTTAATTCAGGTCGCGATAATAATATTTCCTTGTTCCAATCTCAAGATATAACTAACACTTTTTCTCCTCCTTTTTTATTACTAAATTTATTTATTTGTCTAAATGCTTTTCAAGCTGGCCATCAAATCAAATTTGGAATATTTGAAAATTCCAAGATAATAATAATAATAATAATAAAAACATTGTCATATATATTGTACCTAGTGTTTTCTTGCGTAGTGCTTTGGCAACATCTCCATATATCACAATTGTTTCATGAATAAATCATTATGCAATTTTGTCAAATTTTCCAACTTCTTTTTTGTCAAGATAAGATTGTGACGACCAAGAAAGCCAAACCACAAAAATGTAAAGTTGAAATTTTAAAAAAAAAAAAATAGCAAGATACAAGAATGAAAAAGCTAATTATGATGTCACTATTTCTTTTTTTTTCTCCGTTATATGTAGCTAAAAAATCCAGACCCCACTTGTGGGATATCACTGGGTATGTTGTTGTTGTATATGTAGCTAAAAAATAAAATATGTTGTTAAAATTTTATTAATTATGAGCAATTAAGCGATATATTAGCGACGAAGTTTGTCAGTAATTCACTATTAAAAACAGAGATTGTCTCTATTGTGAATTACTGAAAATCTTTTATTATAAAACATGATTTTTTTTCGAGAATAAAACATGATTTTTTTCCCGTCCATTCTCGATGGAATCAACTCATAAGTGAAAAATACATGTTGTGAAACAGATTTTGACTTAAATATTGAAATGTTTTCTAATTTTTCTTTTCTCATCGGCTAACTTAATCATAATGATCATTGAACATTTTTGAAGAATTACAACAATAACAACATTATTCCATTGCCTCAAAGGCTCCCGCTCATTACGAGATAACGGAGAGTCGGATGAACGAAGTCATTTTTGAAGAATTATTTAAATGAAAAAAAAATTCAATGATGGCAAAATTTTATATTTGCGTTAAGATATCCACATAATAAATGTTTGTGGTAAGTGGTTACATGTTTGAAATACTTTAATATTATTATGATAATAATATAGAAGTATATAATACCATGCTTAAACTCAACTAGCTAGTTAAAAGGCCCAACCTTTATTATTATTATTATTATTATTTGTAATTTTTGTGCAAAATTACGTGTGTGTATAGAATTCAAAGTTTTCTTTAAAAGTAGAATAAAGACAAAATAAAAGGAGCCAATGATTGTTGGGATAAAAAATTAAACTCTTATAATATATAAATAATAAATTTATGACGCATTTACATGCATCATTTAGCATGTTTTTGTCAATAGAGACATCTTTTTTTAAATTTCACTATCATGGATCATTATCAAACACCACTCAAAAGAATTTTAGATTTTTATTATATGATCAATTTTCAATCATATTATATATAAACGTATCGTTAAATTTAGTCTCAATTAATATTTATGTTCTTTAGATTAAATTTTGAGGTGTTTAAGTAGGCATTTACACTTCTATAGTTTTGAATAGGTAGACACATAGCAGACTTATGTAGGTGTTAGGAGGTTCATCTGAATCCACTCGGCAAAAAAATTAAACTGTATATATATATATATTAATTTTGAACCATCTAAATCAAAGAGGAGAGATAGTCCAGTGGTACTAGACTATCGTTCAATTTGGACCAGTTTTGTATTTTGTACTCTAGTTCACATATTTATATTTTTCGAATTCTCTGAATGAAAATTTTGAATCTGTCACTGCATGCACGTCCTATACGTGACATACACAAGTCGATTCGAGTGTATTACACATGAATTGTTATACTTAGAATGTGTATATTTATTTGTTCAACTTTATATATATTTAAGTTCAATTTGTACTCATCCAAATTTGAAGAATGAAGATCATACATGTCAACCGAGACTAAATGAAAGGACATGTTTATATAAGTATTTTCGTTAAATACCAGGAAAAAAAAGAATTATAATAGAATATTTGTGATAGACAAATTGTTCATTAGATTTTTGTGACGATATTACGACAAAATTCATTAATGTGAACAAAATTTATAGCGGACATAATAATTCGTCATAATTTTTTGACAAATTTGTGGTAGAAATAAAAATTATTTGTCACAAATTTATAATGAAAAAAGTTTTGTTACGATTTCTCATCACAAATTAGTGATACTTTTTCACTAATATATATTTTCAAAAAATTATGATAATTGTTTGTAAATTAATTTTATTTAAAAAAAACAGATGCTGATAATATTGTCTAGTCTAATTTGGCGCACACATAAGAGAGGAAGAATTTTAATTATTGTCTGAATGTTTGATCAAAATTAGAGAAACCAACTTCAACTAGAATTTGCGATAGCGACATATATAGAATTTTATGTTAATGCGTAATATCGACATTTAAAGAAGAAAACAAATGAATAAATCAAATAAAACAGAACATTTTGATCCTATTACTACAATAACAATATTATCCCAATGCTTCAGAGGCTCCCGCTCATTGCAGGGTAAGGGGGGGTCGGATGTACGCAGTCTGACTCCTATGTTTAAAAACATAGCGCGACTGCATGACCCATGATGAGCGTCGAAAGTTGCATTGACTAACTGCTACTTCACAATTGAAAGAAGTCCAGACAGTTTAAAGAGTCATTTTGCTTTATTCCATCATATCCTAAAGCTAAAAAATAGTGAATCTTTTGCTCCATCCAAGATTGATCTTATTACCACAATATTTTTAAAAATTTTATTCGAATAAATAATTTTATCCTAATAAGGATATAAAAAATTATATATTTTTTCTACGAAATGATGTTGTTACTACATCATAAAGGAAAATTGCACAGCTAATACATTTTAGCATGTTATATATTTTATTTTTTATATTATAATTTCTCATTTTTTAAAGATATGACTTAAGATATTAGTCTGAGATGATTTGATAGTGTGATAATTTATTTTATTATATCAATGAAAATAAGTTAAATTAAAGCAGGCTACCTTAGAATAAATGAGAACAGCAATTTCATTCTTTTAGTACAAGTAAACTTTGTAATATAAATATGTGGCATAATTCCATTTAAAAAGCCAAAAATGCTGATTTCATTTGTGATTAAAAGTAGGTTATAATTGCCATTTTATGTGAATAATCGATTTATAAAAAGTGAAAAGACTTTGAATATGACAACTTGAAAAAAAAATATGAGAGAAATTAAAAAAAGAAAAAAATAAAGTTGCGTTTATGACATTTTCAATATCGATTGCTACTCTCGCAAAAATAAATGTAGCATTTCTTATGTCCATTAATTTTTCACCTTTCAATCCTTGATCGTTTAGGCCCTCACGATTTTTTATCGGATAATAATCAACAGTAACATACCCAGTAAAATTTCATAAGTGGGATGTGAGGAGAATAAAATGTACACAGAACTTATCACTATCTCATAGAGATAAAAAAGTTATTTCCAAAAAGACACTCATCTCAAAAATATCATCCCAAAAGCATAAAAATCCTAGATATGAAGCAACAATCACAGTGGAAAGCAAATGAAAATTTATAAAGACAATAAAAGTGACAAAATAAATGAAGAATAATAACAACATAGTATATATAACGACACGACTACCTGTACTAATGTTAACCTACTATATCACGAGGTTCGACATCATCCTGCCCCTACTAGCTGTCTAACCTTCTACCCTAATACGCGACCTCCACTCCTTTCTATCTAAGGTCATGTATTTGGTGATACAAAGTTGCGCCCTATAGTATCTAACAGTAGTGGATCCAGGATTCCTCGATAGTGGGTGCTCGTTTTTTTTAAGGAAAAAAAATATATCACAAGGTTCGACATCATCCTGCCCCTACGCGACCTCTACTCCTTTCTATCTAAGGTCATGTATTTGGTGATATAAAGTTGCGTCATATCGTGTATAATAGTGACAGATCCAGGATTCCTGGACAATGGGATTCAAACTCAGGATTCCTGGACAATAGACGCTCATTTTTTTTAAGGAAAAAAAAAATGTGTTGCCAATGGGATTCAAACCTATATCTAGCTGCTCCCTTGAACTTTATCAATGGACAAAGAACCACAGCACCCACAGAATTTCTTGTTCAGTGAATGCTTAATCTTATATTTATACCATTTTTACAGATTTTCTATATAAATACACAAAGATTTTTTTGGGGTCACTGGGTGCTCGAGCACCCACGATCCAACAAGTGGATTTGTCCCTGGTGTCTAATCACCCCCCACCCCCAATACTTTATCGGTCTACCTCTACCTCTCTATGTAATTTCTAGATCCAACCTCTCAGACCTCCCAATAGAAGTATTAATATTTTTTCTTTGCACATGCCCAAATCATATCTTGAATAAAGGTCGTTTCATCAATTTTTTAAAAAATATATATATTTAGAAGCTAGACAAACACAAGATAGTATATTTTAATTTAATTATTTGAAAAATATAAATTTTTACAATTACGAAAATAATGAATATCCCCAATTATCTTAGTTTTTTTGAGAATTTGATTAGTGGTTCATTCAATCATTAGAGCAATTAGAAAATAATATGCTCCTTTTTTTTTGGGTAAATAAAAATGGAGCCACGCAATTTTATTTTAATTTTAGCTCTTTAAGATTAACGAAATTAAAGAGTCCCACTAAGGGATAATCAATTAATTTTACTAAGCTTCATTTATTTGCATCTAATAAAATTTTTATTTTGATTATTCAAATCTCAAACATTAAATTTTGTTGGGCTTTTAGATCTGAATTTTAATCCTTCATGTCTCAATTATTAATTATTTTATATTTTTATGTTTTAATTACTTAATGATCAACTGGTCTGAATTGATCTATTTAAGTAAAATTTATAACTAATCATCAATATATATATATATAACAAATTTATATAAAAAAACTCATTCAATAATTTAGTATAATGATCACATACTTTAATATAATATTAACTAAAATAATTAAAAATTACAAATTTAAATTTCATCGCCACATATTATTAAAAAAATGTCAATATGTGTGGCTCATAAAAAAGAAAATCAACCGTCCACATGATGAAACATATGAAATAAATATCAAATACATAAAAAGGATTGAGTTTGGTATTTTCTATAAAATTTATGTGTGTGAAAAATATTTGATTGCATATACAATAATAACATACCCAGTCGAATCTCACAAGTGGGGTCTGAGGAGGGTATAATGTACGCAGACCTTACCACTATCTCACTGAAGTAGAGAGACTGTTTCCTGTGACCCTCATCTCAATACCCACATAAATTATAAAAAAATATATTAAATAATAGAAAAATATCTCTCTAATACCTTAAAATTTTAGATAAAATATCATACAAATTTCAACATTTCATCCACTAATTAAAATCTTTTTGATGTAAACTAAAAATAATATCAACTTATTTAGATAAGGAGGAATCTTCCAAAGACTAAGGAAATAATTATTCATTTGGCAACAAGCAATTAGCATGCTTTTATTATCTAAAGAAAATGGGAGCCACTTACACCAAAGCAATTATATACATGTTGATTTATTTTTGTAATTGAAAAAAAATAATTATTTTGATTACAAAAAGGGTAACATAAATCGAATGGAGGGTGCGCCATCAAAAATCGAATTTTAAGCGAGTTCTCACCTTAATAATTACGAGTTAAGAAAATATAGACTTTAAATTACTTAATCTCAATCTTATCTAGAAGTTGAATACTTATTCCAGAAGGGTTTATTCGACCTAATTGTACCACGTAATCTTTTAAAAAGCTTGCAACTGATTCTTCTGCTTCTGGTAAATCGAAAAGTAATATTTCACACTCAGCGAGAGAAGAAATTAGAAAAACAATAAACTCGATGGGTTGACGCCACAAATTCCACCCCCATAAATCATAGTTTGACTGCACTCTGTATCAACTATACTTGAACTATTAGATAATTATAGCCAGTGATAGTATCACTATGCCCATTGCTATTATAGAACCGTATATGAAATTTTCATCCGTATATTGTGATTTCTTTCATCTAAAAATTCAAATTTTAAACAAAATCTTCATATTCCATATGAATATCCACACCTAACTATAAGGTGTATTTATTTGATTTTATTTATTTATAGTTAAAATACTTTAGGTTTAGGTACACAACATAAGCAGCCAACAAATTAAACACGACTTTAATTAATTAGGTCATATTATTGGCCTCTAAAAACCCTATTGAAAAGTCATGCTTTTGAGCGTGTTTTTTTTTTTTCAGCCATAATAATATCTCAAATTTTGCGGTGATAACTCGATATATCTACTATACGATTATTAACTATGGTCAACTAATTGATGGACTATGAATTTTTACCTTATGCGCTTCCTTGTTCAATTCTGTTAAATTCACTGGATCCTTTTTCGCGTCCGAGAATCTTCCCTTCTTGTCTACCGTCTCAAAGAATAACTATTTTTTGTGAGTTGGATTTTGCTAGATGAGGTCATATTTTTCAATAATATAAAGGCCACGTATATACCTACCTCAGCAATATCTAGTGATATTAATTTAAATAAAACATTTTAAAAATATTTTCTTGCTTTGTTTATCCCAATATTTAATTTCAAATCATGCTTTGCTGACTCCGTACATACTTGTCTTAATTAAAATATTTAATTTAAAAGTTTTAGTGGTTGTCGTTAATTTTGTATATATATATATGACTAATTTTTCCATTAGGGCAGGCTTACG
>JAOTQR010000109.1:2230666-2255259 GCA_025774065.1 Solanum ossicruentum | reverse complement strand
ATTTTATATAGTTTATAAATTAATTTATTTCTATTCAAGTTATCATGAACTAATTTTTATACAAGCTAATAATTCATTCATTTATAAATGCGAAATTTTCGCATATAATCGCTAAAAAGTATTTTGATAATGTTCCATGGCTATAATTACATACTGTAACTATAGTTATAGCAATATTTGCATAATTCACATGACATTTATTTACGTTTATATATTTTGTTATATAATTCGTACACAATATTAGTATAATTCGCTGTGCAAATGTTTATATATTTCGTTGTACTATTTGATTCACTGACTTTTGTATAATTACAATCATGCACAGTGTTTGTATAAATCACACGTATCACATGTGTTATACAAAACTTAAATTGTAATTACAGTTAAAATATTGTTGCAGACTGTAATTAATTTAAATTATAATTATATTAGTTAATTAACTGATATATATCTTTTTATCCGCATAATTTTTCTGTAAATTAGAAGATTCTAGAAGGAATTGAAATGCATGTTCGATTCCACGTCATTTTGACACTAGATATAGTTGTATCATAGTTAATTTATAATATATTTCTTTACCTAATACATAGAGATCATATTTGATAAAAATATATTTATAACAACTTCATCGACGCTTTTTTTAAATCATTATTTTGTTAATGATGAAATCATAAATTTTATTGAGAGTGTTCAAGATTTAATATGTAAGAAAAATAATTTTTGATTCATATATTTGGTATAATTTTCTATTTTTCGACGAAAGGTGTTTCATTGTCTATCCTGGACATTCACTCGAAAAGTCATTTTTCTTATCTTTTAAGAAACTTATTTTCTAAGAAATAATATTTTTCAAAAGTTTTGACCGACCAACCAACATAAAAATTTTAGAACTACTTTTTACCATACTGAATACTCGACTTTTATTATTATTTTTTAAAAACATTTAAATTTTTTTAAAAATTTGATTTAACATGCGAGATTTTACGCAAATAGTTGAATATCCACACGTATTATTCAACCAAAACCTAAAAATACCAAAAAAAATTAAATACAAAGATGACAAAATCACTAGTGTGGTCCAATTAGGTAATTAACAAAGGGGTTTGGAGATTTTTAAGCCCCTAATTAAACTAATTAATAGTAGTAAAGTGACATCTCTAAAATTTGCAATATTAAAAAAAAGAGGTTTTGGTAATTACCTAATTTTATCAGGACTTTATTTAATAATAGAAAGAAAAAAAAAAGATCATTAAGTTTATTGAGAAAATGGTTCACATCAACTACATTGCCATTTGCCTTAATTATATAAACATCATCATTTATCGATGGATATTCTTAATAACAGATCTTGAATTTAAATATAAATATAAAATTATTATTATTGGAAACTATTTCTCCTGATATGAGAGATTTTCAATATAAATCAAAAATTTAATAAAATAAAATATAAATATCGAATATTGAATATAAAAATATTTTAATTTTTTTTAGAAATGTGTCCAAAAATTGACCTCCTAATGTCTCTGACTCAGCATTGATTATGACGTGGCATTTTTTGGCTTCACATGAAGAAATTTTTTAAAAATAATTAGACATTTAAAAGAGAGGCAAATTATCAAGAGAGTAATAAAATATTTCAAAATGAAAATCATAGAATAAAGTTTTTCCAAAATTCCTTAAAAAGTAAAAGTTCTACTCAACTTTGTTGATTTCCTTCAAAAAAAAATCATTGAAGGAATCGATTAAATTCACGATGTTTGAACTTGTCAAAAATATGCTTCATTACTTTATATTTTTGCGAGTTTTTACTTTAATTATCTGATTATTCTCTTTTTTACATTTGAACTATCAACATCTGTGTATGAATTTTTTTCCATTGTACTATCAATATTATGTATTAAAACGCATCCTAATTATCAGTTGTTCTCTTTTTCTATTGAATTATCATCATCTATTTATTAAAACGCACATCAATTCTAGTCAATTATTTTCTTTGTCACTGAACTATTACAGTCTATGTACTAAAACACATATCAATTATGATTAGTTATCCCTTTTTTCCTATTGAACTATTATCAATGTATTTAAATACATCTCAATTGTCAGTTGTTCTTTTATTTTTTTTACTAAACTATCACTATTTATGTATTAAAACACACATCAACTATGATCATTTGTTTCATTTTCCCGTTGATTATTACCTTTTATACGTTAAAGCACACCTCAAATACAGTGGCAAAGCTAGAAATTTAATTAAAGAGGTTCAAAATCTAAAAAAATAAATATATGAACTAGTTAAAGAAAACTCAACATCTACTATATACATATAAAAAATGATTTTAACACTGTACAAATAGTATTATTTATGTCAAAACGGATTTGAATGAACCCTAGCAATAAAAGGACTCCGCCTTGCTCAAACAACAATAACAACATACCCAGTGAAATCTTACAAGTAGGGTCTGGGGAGGACAGATTGTACGTAGACCTTACCGCTACTTCATATAAGTAGAGAGACTGTTTCCTAAAACCCTTAGCTCAAAACCCATAAGCAGAAATAATCAGATATGACAAAAGAAATGTAAGTAATGTAAGTAAAGGGAAGGGGACAACATGTGCGACTAGCAATGAATAACACATGACAGTATGTAACTATGATAAACTAACACATATCAGCCAGGCAATGAAGAGAAAAAAGAATAGTAATAGTAAAGATAGTACAAATACTACTAATAAGAAGGAGACGAAGGAGAAAAAGATAGAGAAGAAACAAAAAGGAGAAAGAAGAAGAGGAAGAAGAACTTAGTCTGCTCAACTATTACTTATCCAATTCTTTTACCATTATCTCTCCTTTTTTCTTCAATTATCAAAACTCCTCTCCCCTAAACCTAATTACTAAAAGTCTATAACCAATTTGATAATATAACCAAACTTGATGACATCCATGAATTGTCATGATGACCATACTCCATAACATGGCATGTTGAGTATGGGTCATGTATGATAGGCATCAAGGCATGACGTGGCATTTTTTAATTTGTTATTGTTAAACATGTGAGTATGAACTAAAAAGGATTTAGAGAATCTATTAGGATAATTTATTTGACTCTAAGGTAGAAATAGTGGGTCCCAGTCCACGTCATTCTTTCATACTGCCACGCTGGAATTTTGAATTTATGCCAAAAAAGTCCAAAAATAACCAACCGTGGGTATAAATATAATTTAATCACCTTTCATTTTCAAAACCCACAGCCCAAAAATAAATTTGAATATTAAGTAATAGCAATAAATAATTCTTTAAAACAAAATTGAAGAATAAAATATATGTTTCTTAGGTATTATATAACCTAATCGATAACCGTCTAGAATTATAATTTTCATAGATTAAACAAAACAAGGTATAAATTAGTAAAAAAATAAAGTTAATTATAAAACTATGTGCATCCATTAAGAGGTGGAAATATTCTTATTTAAGAAAAATTAATTGACTTTTCTAAGCATAAATTCATAGTGTAGATACGTCAAATATGTTTGTGAGTTTGTGTGTATGCGTTCAGATTCTCAAATTATATATTAAATTTTTTTGATATTTTTATGCGTTGAATTTCTTATATTTTGAATATCGTTAATGAAAATTTTGATTTTAAGATCATTAATGAGTTGATATTAGGAAAAAAAGGAAAAAGTGAAGTAGAATGGCACCATTATTTGGACAAATTAGAGGATTATAGACAAATAAGAATTAAAATAAAGTAAAATATTGTTGCGCTTCTTTCAATTGTGAAGCAGCAGTTAGTCAATGCAACTTTCGATGCTCATTATGGGTCATCCGAAAACAGTCGCGCTATATTTTTAAATATAGGGGTCAGACTGTGTACATCCGATCCCCCTTTTGAGGCATTGGGGTAATATTGTTGTCGTTCGTTTTAGTCAAATTTAAATTCAAATGGAGAATGCCTTTTTACAATTCATAAATGGTGAAGAAAAATGCAAGTTGAGTAAAACTAGCTAGCCACTATTAGTCAAAAATATTAATTGTTGGTTATTTCATATAGACCATTTATTCAAAAACTAGGTACAACACCCCCCCACCCCGTCACCACCCCCTCCCATCTTTTTCTTGGGGGAGGGGTAATAACTGTCTAGGAACGCTTAAACAGTATTATAAGATAATTATAGTGAATAGTTTAACTTAATCATCGATATAGTTATTCGAGATGATTTGTCTTTAAATAATTGACAGTTGATTTATAATTTCAAGCTTGAATAAAGAAGAAGAAATTCTGATCGATCAATCAATCTGTAGTCAGCATAGACCTTGTTATAATAGTAATAACTCTTCAAAATATAAATTACTTGTTAAACATAGTCTTAGAAATGTTGCATAATGTTATTAGATGTTATAATTAAAATTTATAAATAATATTTTTAGCTAATCTTTTTGTTCCCTGCCTTTTGTGTGAGTACAAGGCAAAAATTAAGACTTTGAAAATATTATTCTTGATTGAAATTGAAGACTTTTGAAACATATAATGACTATTGACTAGCCTTGATTTTTTTAATTTATTAATATATTTTTTTCTTTTTGACTTTTTGGTGAAGTTTGGCTTATTTGGATGTGGATAAGCTTGAGGTTATCGTTGAATAATTTTTGGTGGCTGGAGAAAATATTTTAAAAAATTACTGAACTGTGTGCAGCGCCATATCTTTTTTAAAAATACAAAATAAAAAATCCATTAATATGTTATTGTACAACTTTTCTTTACTCTAGAGGGGCTAAGAATTAGGCTTTTTAGGTTTTTAAAATTTTATTGACTAAATTCTGGGTTGATTATAAATTTTGAAGTTGAAATTTATTAAGTTTAAAAGTTTGAATTTTTGAAATTTGAACTTGTGTTTGGATACGTAGTAAAACTTTGTGACTGAAAGTAAATTAATGAGTTGTCCAATTAATGAATTATTTTAGATCATAAATTTCATAAGTTTTTTTTTTTATCTTAATCATCGTAATAAATCAATCGGTGTCACATAAAATGGGATAAAGCGAGTAAGATCTTTAGCTCCTGTAGTATTATATTAAAGATATGTGAAATATCCCAAAATGCTCATTAATCTTATGGTCTTAAACATGTCGTAGGAAGAATTAAAATTAAAGAGTTGCTAACAAATGAAAAAGGTCATACTTTTTTAAATGGACTAAAAAGGAAAGTAGACCAAATGAATTAAAACGACGGGAGTATTAGAGAGATCACTTATCCCTGAAAGAGTCGATATGAGACTCTACAACCCCACCTCGACCCCCACCCCCCATCCCACATCCTCCCCTCTCACCCAAGACCAGACATATATGATGTGCAGATAATTTAATATAACGGTTCAACGTCGAAAATGAAAATTGAGATGAATTCTACTATATTATCATGCCAAAGAAATTGATATTGAGTTTGACTCAATCTCAAAAATTAACTCACGATATAAGAATTGTTCAATTCATATTAAAGAAACCTTATATCCATTAAAAGAATCAGAATCAGCGTGAGACATGTAAAGTTAAAATTTTTTAAGTTTTTGATGTCAATATTTTCTATATATGAAAATAACAAACTCTTGCTTCAACAAAATCTTTAATTGTACTAACATAAACTTGAATCCACTTAACACTCTAAACAACACATTTTATCAAATACCAAAATATCTATCTAGATAAAAAGAGTTCTTATAGGTCCATAGCAACAATTATTAATGGGCCTACAGGAAAAAAGCCCATTAGCTCAAATGCATAAGAGATCCAATTGTAAAGCCCATCTAGTAGTACTTGATGACCCGAAAAGCTTAATGTTGGGTGAAGTCCATAAATACCAACTTTTGGAATCTAATTTGAAATATGGGCTCGGGTAGTCATTAGGGCCATTATGCAGGGTCGGGTTCTGAATTTCGGATGTGGGCCTACTTTTCTCGATATTGACCTATTGTATCGTGTCTATAACAGTGTTGTATAGATGACTTTTAAATTCCGGAAGAAAATATTTTGTTGTTGTTATGTTGATGAATATCTAATGGTAGCTTATGATTACGTTAATTTGGTTAAACAGTTTTGTTATGCCCGTTACTAGTTATTTTGAGACAGAATTAGGATTAGACTTGTCTATCGGGGATAAAGTAGACACCATTATGACTCGAGTTGTGACAAATATATTTTCAATGTTTGCTTCTATGCTTCTTTTTATCTTGAAATGTTACCAGTACTATTAAGTTCAATGATATGACATTACGAGTTTATTTGACTCTTAAATAAAATTTATAATCGAGAATAAAATTAATTAAAATAGGCTAAATTTTGTACATTTTCTAAAAATCAAATATATAAATTCATTTATCGCAATAAATTATATTATATGATAAATTAAACTTTTTCGATTAAACACTTGCTCGAGATCTCATTTACTAAATTTCGAGAACTAAAACCCGGCTAATTTAGTAATTAATGTCATTTCTACCTTAGATTTACGAATTGACGGATTGTTCCCATTCTCCATTTGCCATAATAGTCTTTCTCTGCTCCGGCGAAATCATCGAGCTACTTTTCCGGCGACCAATGTCCGATTCCAATTTGAAAACTGTAAGCTCATTTTCTCCCTTCTTCTCTACATTGAATTCCTGTGATCTTATCAGAATGAAAAATCGATTGCGAATTTACAGGTGAGGGTTGTAATTAAAGGGAGAGTTCAGGGTGTTTCGTATAGGGGCTGGACAGTAGATAATGCGACGGAATTGGGTTTGAGTGGTTGGGTTAGGAATAGAAAGGACGGAACTGTGGAAGCCATGTTTTCCGGTAGTTCTGAGAAGGTTCTAGAAATGGAACGACGTTGTTGGGTGGGATCACCGGCGGCGAAAGTCACCGGTGTGGATGTTAACGTTTGTGATGAAGATCTGGCGCCGGGTTTTGAATGTAGGCTAACTGTTTGATAAATTGCCTGAGAGAAGGAAAATAATTAATTTTTTTGATAATGAAATTGGTTTGTTGTACTTAAATGGTTTAAATCTGTAATATTAGTATTAAGTTGACATTATATTTGGTTTGAATTTAACTTTGGATTGGAGTTTTCGATTTGTCATGTTTTACCTTTTAACATGATTTCGTTACAATTTGTGTAAGCATGTCAAAGGTAAATAAAATGCATAATAATCTCACAAGAGAGATCTCGAAGAGAACGAGATATGCTAATCTTAATCCTATATAATCATGTCGGAGGTGAACATTATACGCAATAATTTCGATAAACATCATGCACAATAATCTCTTCTCTTCCTCTTGCACTATCTCCCTCTATGCCCCTCTCCTTTTTCTACCATCTTGCTTTTCTCTCTCCCTTGCTTCTTTCCTCTCCTCCTCTCGCTTCTTTATGCCTCTCCTCTCTCTCAATTCAAATTATAACAAATAACTATACAAATACAAATTTTAACTATCATTTACGCAAATACAAATGATTATATATAGTTGTATAGATTCTATTTAGTGATGCAAACATATATCTTATTGATACAACATTGATACAAATACTAACAATCAATTGTACAGATAGAAATATTGAAATCATTATATTCAAATATAAATTATATTCATTAACATTATTGTGTTCATTGATACATATACATACTAATTATATATATAGTTATCCAGTAAATATACAAATATGATCATCAATCATATACATACTAGTTGCATATATATCAGTATATACCGATACAATTCATCTCACTTCTCCCGCTATCCTTTCTCTCTCTCGTCTTTCTCCTCCCTCTTTTAATCTCGCTCGCCTCTTCCCTCTCTCTAACATGTAGTTACAAAATCGTAATTAAATAAACTATAACTATTTTATCTCATTATATTTCAAGTCTTTGCTAGTTTTACAAGTTCCCAAAAGAAAAAAATACCCCCTTGGACCTTCTGATTCCACAAAAAAAAAAAAAAGAGCTTTTTTACTTTTTAGTCCGTTATAATATTTTAATTTTAATTTTTCACATAATATATTTAAAATTATAAAATAAAAATCTATTTTTATACATTTTAATATTAAAATCATAAATTTATTAATTTATTATGTCAAGTCAAATATTAAGCCCTTGCCACAACCAAGCTCTTTTCACCATGTCTGTTGCAGAACAAATCGAATGGCATTAGTGGCAGCTAAAGCATCATCATTTTTTTTCTATTAAAAAGTTCAGTTGTCATTTCACAAATTCAAACATCAAGAACAATCTAGACCCAACACGAGACCAATGGCAAACAAGAATCTTCTTGTTTATGCTACCCAAAGAGGCACAAAATCAGTTCCCTTTCAGTTTCCTATGCTAAAGTTACCTCTTCGTCTTGGTCCGACCTCTTCTCTTCCACTTCTGCAAAAATTTCCTATGTCTTCCTTAAACTCGGATGCCAACCCTGATGCTAAAACGGTGAGTTCCCCCACCCCCACTTCCCCTTTTCGTTTTCAAGCTTCTGTTGGGTGATGGGTGTTTGGGTCTTAACTTCCCTTTTCGTTTTTTCAATTCGAATTGGCGATAAAAGATGTAATTTTGAGAAATGGGTGTTTGGTGATTTCTTGTTTTACGACTTTTTTTCAATAGAATTTAGTGATGAGATGAGATATCGAGCTATTTCCCCCACTCCTTGGTTATGGGTGTTTACAAGATGTGATTTTGCGGTTGTTAATGGTAACAGGTGATTGGCTGTTTCCAGATTTTGGTAATTTAGAGTTTGTTGTGATATTTGAACTGAAATTCTTAGAGAAAGATGGTGTTTTGAGCATTTATTAGGATATTGGTGTTTGATTCTTTCTGGGGTTTGGGTCTTGGTGGTGCCATGGCTGTAGGTTAGCTTACAACATCAACATAGCTAGTGTAATCTCACAAGTGACGGATCTTGGGACCTTGTGAAGACAGGAACATTTATAATTCGTAAAAGAGATGAGATTATGAGCTATTGTTTTCTTATGGTTAGACTTTTTTGGGGTTGCGCTCTGTTTCTTTATTAGCTGTGATTTTTATTAAAATTCTTCAAAAGGATGAGATTTTGAGCTTTCTTGGATGATTGTTGGATTATTCCATCTTTTTTTTTGTTGCTGCTGCATGTTTGCTAAGAGTTCAGTTGAAAATCTTTAAAAAGCCGAGACTTAAGCTACTTGTTGTTTTTAGTTGTTTGTGTGTTGTGGCTGCAGGTAGCTGTGCTTTTAAGTTAAAGTTCTTTAAAAAGATGGAACTTTAAGGTGTTTTTCCAGTAATGAGTGTTCATATTTTCTGCATTCCGGTTACTAATGTGTTGTGATTGAGGGGAGAGTACAAGGAGTGTTTTACAAGGACTGTACTGTGGAGAATGCTAAGGAATCATAAAACACTCCTATTCGAACCCAACCTTTCAACTCAAGCATTCTCCACGGTCCAGTCCTTGTAAAACACCCAGTTGCACTCTCCCCTTAATCAAAGTGCTAACCTACAACCACAACACATTAGTAAGCGGAATGTAGAAAATATGAACACTCATTATTGGTAAAGCACCTTAAATGTCCCATCTTTTTAAAGAACTTTAACTTAAAAATCACAGCTACCTTGCAGTCCAATCACGCAAATAACCAAAATCAAATGATCAAACAACCATAAACAAGTAGCTTAAAGTCTCATCTTTTTCAAAGATTTTCAACTAACTCATAGCAAACCTGCAGCAACAACAACATACTCAGTGGAATCTCACAATAGCAAACCTGCAACAGAATAATCCAACAATCATCCAAGAAAGCTCAAAATTTCATCCTTTTGAAGAATTTTAATAAAAATCACAGCTAACAAAGAGACAAAACACAATCCAAAAGAATCGAACAATAAGAAATAGTAACTCATAATCTCATCTCTTTTACAAATTACAAAAGAAAAAATTCAAGCTAACTTGCAGCCTCCCCTACCTTCACTAGGTAGAAGTAAGGTTGTGTATGCGCCACCCTCCCAAGATCTCATTTATGAAATCACACTGTGTATATTGTTGTTGTTATTGTAAGCTAACTTGCAGCCATAGAACCACACAAATAATCAAACTCCAATTTCCTAATAAATGCTCAAAACACTACCTTTGTCTAAGAATTTCAAATGATCAAATAAATACAAACAAGTAGCTTAAAATGTTATCTTTTAAAGGTAGAGGTAAGGATGCATACACACCAGCCTTCCAAGACCTCCCACCCTCACCCCCACTTGTGAGATTGCACTAGCTATGTTGATTGTGTAAGCTAACCTGCAGCCATAGCACCACTAACACCAAAACTCCGGAAATAATCATACACCAATTTTCTTATAAATGCTCAAAACATCAACATAGCTAGTGTAAGAACAACAGTATACACAAATGTGAGGTATTGGGAGGGTGGTGTGTGCGCAGCCTTACCTCTACCTTGTGAAGGTAGGGAGGTTGTAAGTTAGCTTGAATTTTTTCATTTCTAATTTGTAAAAGAGATGAGATTATGAGCTGTTGTTTTCTTATTGTTAGATTTTTTTGGGTTGTGCTCTGTCTCTTTGTTAGCTGGGATTTTTATCAAAATTCTTCAAAAGGATGACATTTTGAGCTTTCTTGGATAATTGTTGGATTATTCTGCTTTTTTTCTGTTGCTGCTGCAGGTTTTCTATGGTTCAGTTGAAAATCTTTAAAAAGACGAGACTTAAGCTACTTGTTGTTTATGGTTGTTTGATCATTTGATTTTGGTTATTTGTGTGTTGTGGTTGCAAGGTAGCTGTTTTTTAAGTTAAAAGTTCTTTAAAAGGATGGAACTTTAAGGTGTCTTTTCAGTAATGAATGTTATTCCGGTTACTAATGTGTTGTGCTTGCAGGTTAGAGCTGTGATTAAGGGGAGAGTGCAAGGGGTGTTTTACAGGGACTGGACTGTGGAGAATGCCAGGGAATTGGGTTTGAAAGGCTGGGTTCGAAATCGTAGGGATGGATCGGTGGAGGCTTTGTTTTCTGGAAGCCCTGAAAAAGTTCAGGAAATGGAGCAGAGGTGTCGGAGGGGTCCACCATCTGCTATTGTCACTGGACTTGATGTCTTCCCCTGTGATGATGACCCTGGAACTGGGTTTGAACGCAAACAAACTGCTTGATCATAAACTAGCCTGTTGGTAAAGACTAAGCTGAACACTTTTCCTATTTTCTCTAACTTGCTCTTGCTACATGTTTAAGTGGCTATTAGTATATCATGTTTGTACACACAAGATCTTTGAAATGTTACGGATTTTTTTATTAAATAACCTTATTGATGTTTTGCCGAGTCTGGCCCTCGAATCAGCACCCGTGTTGAATACCCGCTCTTGAGTTTGAACAACTTAGGTAATTATGGAGTGAGGTTTGTGGCTTTGGGAAGTGCTGAAGCCTCTTACTTAAAGACCATGTCACATGGCGAAGGTTCAACCACTCCATGTGGACAGAGATTTGACTGATACTCACGAAAGCATGCGGCAGCAAAATATGTCTAATGTAGTCCCACAAGTGGGGTGTGAGAAGGATGGAGTGTACATAGACCTTATCCTTATCTTTGTGGGGTAAGATGTGGTTTCCAAAAGATCCTCATCTCAAGAAAATCATTTGGAATTTGTGCTGCAAAATCCAAGAAAATTATGAACTGATACTTATGATGGGTGCTAAAAGACATGATTGAAATTGCTGCAATGGTGATGGGATTGTGTTAACATTATGGACTCATAGTGCATTCTTGTTCAAATACTTCTCTAGTGTGATAACTTTAAGACTTTGGGCCTTGAGCTTACATGTCCTTTGAATGAAGTGTGACTTATATTTAAATGTTCTAAGTAATTGTATTGAAAGATATTGGCGTAACGATCAATGAAGTGATTAAAAATTAAGGGAGACTTGAGGTTTAAATTGCAACGAAGACTCGCCCCTTACTACAAACCACTCGACCGATCAACCACTAGAATTGATTTCTCCTTCGATAAATTATGGGAAGTATTAGGTATTTGATGAAATATTGAGATGCACGTAATTTAACTCGAATGGTATTGTATCAAGGGAAATTTCTTTGTTTCCACAACTTAACAAATGTAAAGAATCCTCTTTTTGTAAACCCTAACCCTAGTCATGATATTAGTATGAGAATTTTTCGTCTTTCCGGTATTCATAATGAAGTATTTACACATTATGTATATAAAGAATTCGTCTTTGTAAACCCTAGCAATCATATTAATGTGAAAATTTATCATCTTTCCAACATTTAATAACGATATATAGTTTACAAATTATAAATAGTCAAATTTACAAATTTCCCGTCTTTCCAACATTCATAATGAAATGATGTATCTCTACATTATAAATAGTCAAATTTATAGATTTACCATCTTTCCAACATTCAACGCTGATGTATAGTTTACACATTATAAAGAGTCAAATTTATAAATTTTATCATCTTTTCAACATTCATAATAATATACTTATACATTATTATAAATAGTCAAATTTACAAATTTATCGTCTTTCGAATTCCTCATATGGATAGACCCAACCCCATAGCTTTTTCCAATGAGTACCAAATAAGAAGACATTTTGAGGCTGGAAAAGTGAACAACTAAAAAGTGGATCATATGTTTGCATTTAAGGACCAAAAATAAACCAAAGCACATGCATTTGGGCAGGGGCCGATTTCGATACGGAACATAAATTTATGTACAATATTTTTATAAAAATTGTGTAATAAATATGATGAATTGGACACGGGCAATTTTTTCGGGGACCAAACATTGGGTGAGATGGTCCATACTCTGATACCATAATAAATTAGGTTTTAGGTATAACTCACACCCCAAAATCTAGCTCAAAGGGTGGAGGATTGCCTAAGTCTTATAAAGAGTCCACCCATCTCATTAACCACCAATGTGGGACTTTTTGTCTCAACAAAATAATATAGATAAATTCAATATTTTAATATCTAATAGATTCAATATTAAATTTTTAAAAGATTGAACGTGTTAAAATTTAAATAATGAATTTATTTATACAGATTGAACCGATACTAAACTTAATATATAATTTTTCAACATATCCTATAAATACCCTTGTCAAACTCTAGAAACCAAAACAAATCCAAATATAATTTCACTATAGTTTACATTAAGTGAAAATATTGATTTAAACAAGGTGTTCTTGAATTCCCTTGTCGTGCTAAGGAATTGAACAAGTTTCTTGCTATTGGACATTTGAACAAAGTCTAATATTAATAATCGAAAAGATTAATGGAGAAATTACACACACATGTAAGGTCTTTTAAAGAAATCGTGAAGTTTTGGAGGTATGATGGAATAAAGCAAAATGATTCTTTTAACTGTCTGTGCTTCTTTCAATTGCGAAGTAACAGTTAGTCAGTGCAACTTTCGATGCTCATCATGGATCATCCGGAAACAGTCTCGCTATGTTTTTAAACATAGGGGTCAGGCTACGTACATCCGATCCCTTCTTACCCTGCAATGGACGGGAGCCTTTGAACCATTGGGATAATATTGTTGTAATGTTGTTGTTGTGAAGATTTGTGACCGCTATTGCTTTTATTGTTTTAACAAAATTATCAGCAAGTTGCTAGAAAGACATCAAAATGATGCTACATTACTACTTCGTTTCATTTCATGTGTTTTAATTTGATCAGCTACAAAATTCAAGAAAATAATAAATTAATTTTAAATTTTATAATCTTAAATTAAAAATCACTTTCAATTAAAAAAAATCTTCAAAAGGCACAAATTTTAAAATTTTTTATCAAAGGGAGGAATCTATCCAAATTAAATATATATTAATTTTTTAAAAGAACACTTATTTCTAATTCATACCAAACACACCCTACCATTAAATGATTTGTCATGTGAGCAATATATGAAAAATCATTTTATCATTAATTGATTTGTTCATGTTATTTTTATTCTTAATTAATTCTGCTTCCTTTGAATCTGTCAACTACCTGTCCAGCAAATTCTTAAAATTTATGAAATTCGAGATAGATCATTGCACTTCTGTATACGTCGAAGAAGGATGTAACAAAGAAGATAGGATATTCAGATATATAGGGAAGATGTCTCTGAAAGGAGATTTATGTATCTGAGAACGGAGGGATGTATCCGAGAGAGAATGGATATATCCGAGTGGATGATGTATCCGAGAAGGGATGTTTTGAAATTTTTTTAAATGATATATTTTTTAGAGATTATGATAAAATAAGATATATATTTAGATTAAAAAAATTTCCCCAATCCAGTACGTGAATAAAGCCTTATATTCATAGTTGGAAAAAAAAACTACACAAAGTATAGCAGTTTGGTTCAAAGTAAAAATTATATTACACCATATTAAGAGTATCTATGGAGAATGTCACTACATAGATTTGTCCGAGTAATCTGAATCCTTTTACTTAGAAATTATACTATATATACAAAATTAATGTGTGTGTATATATATGTTATCGACCATTTCAAGTGCATATTCCATTTTTGCGCAATACATATGACCTAACTCAATTAACTTTTCTTTTTCCATCAAGTACAAAATAAGAACATAAAGGTTGGAAAAGTGAATTTGGACAAAGATGGATTATATGATGTGTTGCATCAAATGACCAAAAGAGTTGCAAAGAACATGCAATGGGGACCCAATATTTGATTCTATAAATCCCTTCTCAAGCTCTACAAGAAATTAAACAAGCGAAAAAAAAATCCTAAAATTCACCATACTAACAACAACATTACCTCATTGCCTCAAAGGCTCCCGCCCATTACCGGAAGGGGAGAGGATTGGATGTACGCAGTCTGACTCCTAAAATTCACTATACTATCAATCATTAATTAATCTCAAAATATATTGAAGTCCAAGATCATTGGAAAGTTATTGAAAGCTCAATATATATCTAACTAAAAAAACGATACAATATATAATGACACTGTTAATTGAGGATCCTTCAACTAACAACAATCAAAACATAGTTAAACAAATAGAGAAAAAGAACTCAATTATATTTAACACTACCAAAAATTCATCCAATAAAAGGTTCCATCAATGAACTCTATTATATCGATTCGTCTTCATACCTTACATTTCTTACACGCATAAAAATCATAGTAAACTCAAAAGACATCCAAAATAATGATGTAACAACACATTTATGCAAGAGATATACACTTTTAGACGAATATCATACGTTAAAATCAAAACAAGTTTTATTAATTGCATTTGAGATATTTGTGAATTACAATAGGACCCATTCAAAGGATGAAAGGGATTTCTCAAGTAAGTAGTGTTAATATCAATATAACACACAATACAAGAAAAGGAAAACTAGCTAACTAGAAGAGAAGGTCCCTTCCTCATCTTTGTCTTCATCTTCATCTTCATATCTACTTCCTCCTACAAAATTTATTTTATTTACGCTATCGCTATCAGATTATCATTATTTTTAAGTTTTCGCTAGTTCATAATATTTCATCTAAACTTATTTCATTGTTTCTTTTTTACTTTAAATGGTAACACACAAGTTATGGTAAATCGATAAGACTTCTGATATTATATATATTCGACCTAGCTAATGTACGATCATGTTGGCTAACTCACACATTCTATCAAATTGAAGTGACTTTACATCGCTTTAACATAACATGAACATGATCTTATATACGAAAGATAAAAATGTTACTTGCCTAATATAGTAAATAATCAAAGATGGTGGGACTAAAAAGCAAAAACTAAAAGGACCCCAATCACAAGATTGGTCATTTAAGAAAAAGAAACATCAACTACTTAGTAACATTAGTGTCAAAATTTCAAAGGTAAGGATATTAAATGATCGAGTTGGACTGATGAGTAAATAAATGTACGGTTAATATCCATTTAAACTCTGCTTAGGCTGATATTATTACGCTAAAATGATTATATGAGGTGGATTTGCAAGTTAATTAACTATGATTATGCTCTAAGAGTCTACATAAACATGTATCATGCCTCTATTAATTAAGTATATATAAATATTTAGTATGAATTAATTTTACCCTTGTACAACCCCTTATGGAGAAACTTTAATTTTCATAGTCATACATATTGTATATGAAATAAGTTTAAATTTTTGTATATACATCGTCAATGTAAAGAAATTACACTATCAGATCATCTATAAGTTACCCATTAATAAGAAGTTCACGTGTTGCATTTTTCCTTTTAAAAAAAAAAACTAAAGAATATATTTTGATATATCATATGTTATAAACAATAACAACATACCCAGTGATATCCCACAAGTGGGGTATGGGGAGGGTAGATTGTACGCAGACCTTACCGCTACCTTATAGAAGTAGAGAGATTGTTTTCTAAAACCCTCAGCTCAAAGCTCATAAGCAGAAAGACTAGATATGACAAAATGAAGTGTAAGGTAAAGAAACAACAGGTGCAACTAACAATGACTAACACATGACAGTAAGTAACTATGATAAAACTAACACATATATGTTAGATAATGAAAAGAAAAGGAATAATAATAGTAAAAATAATACAAATGCTAATAATAATAAGAAGAAGGCGTCGAAGGAGAAGAATAGGAAGAAGAATAAGTAAAAATATGTTATTTATTATATAAAATTGACGTCGTAAGTATCGAAGCATTTTTTAATAAAACAAAAAAAGTGCATTGGGAAGCAAAATATCTTTTAAAAAAGTGCATTAAGAAAAAGATGGATCATATGTTACAATAAATGATCAAAATGGTTGGAATATATGACCAAAAATTTGGTTGAATATTTAGGCACATGCTATGGGGACCCAATATACTAATCTCATCATCCTAGAAATTGTCTTAATTATTAACATTAACCATATCCTATATAAATCCCTCTCTAAAAACACTATAGAAAAACCACAATAATATCCAATATACACCATATACACAACAATTATACACAAAAATATGGTGAAGTCCAAGATCATTAGGAAGTTATTGAAGGTTCAATATCTTCATCAATTGATTCCTAAATTCAAAAATAAGTCAAAAAATAATGCTAGCACAAGTTGTATTGGTCAATTCCCTGATGAAATGCCACGTGGAGAGACGTCATTGGTGCCGAGCGACGTGAAAGAAGGACACTTTGCTGTTTTTTCAGTGAATCCTGAAGAGGAACCACAAAGATTTGTGGTGGAATTGAACTGGTTAAATGATCCATCATTCTTGAAATTATTGAAAAAAGCTGAAGATGAATATGGATTCAAACAACAAGGGGTTCTTGAATTCCCTTGTCGCGCCGAGGAATTGCACAAGGTTCTTGCTACTGCGTGTTCGAACTGAGTCCCACGTTGATAGCTGAAAAGATTAAAAATCTACATACGCACACAAGGTTCTTGCTTTTGGATGTTTGAACTGAGTCCCACGTTGATAGCTGAAAAGATGAAAAATCTACATACAGACATACACGTAAGGTCTTTTGAAAAAAATCGTGAGATCTTATGGTGCTTAACTATTAATTAATTTACTAAATGTGTTATTGTTAAATTAGACTTAACTATATTTTAAGGACCATGTTATATTGTCTTAAGTATATATAATGTTGACTATCATGGAAGTGTCTTCTTAAAATGAACTAGTGTAGTACCTTTCATATTATGTTATTTTTAATATATATATATATATATATATAAAGTGGGAGTTCTATTAAGCTTCTCTTTTTTCCTTATCTTCACAATGGATTTTTTTTAAAAAAAGTAATAATTTTAAGTTGTTACTTTAATTTTCCATAATAATAGAACCTTTAGGTTTTGGAGGAATTCTCTCCATTGAAGAGTTTTTTCAGTTGTGAAGATAAGGAAGTTTATCCGTTTTGTGAGAATTTTCGATGACTGTCAATTCGTATTAAATTTATATATATATATATAAATATGTATGTATGTATATATATATATATCACTTTCTTTCAGGAGAACAGTCGTAAATCTCCTAATTTTCACTTTTAAGGTTCAAGATAAAACAGGAATTTGACACAAAATTTTTCTTGTAAAGGCAATCACTACAATGGCTAAACTTAAGATATAAAAAGTTTCCTAATAATAATCGTAAGTGTTTTTTTTAAAATAAATTTTATCTACTACAAATCTAAATTAATCAGATCAATATGCATATTTGATGTTTCGAATATCATATATGATTAAAAAAATATTTCTTACCATACATATATTTAGATGCAAAATAATAATTAATGATTATAAAAGGACCCTTCCTTGCTCATTCAAAGGAGAGGGAACTATCATCACAACATGCAATACAAGAAAATGTTTTCTTCTCTACCAACACCTAAATTATAATCATCATTCAAATTAAAAGTTCATAAATTTAATAATTCAGATATAAAACGAGAAAAAAATTGATATACTTTTAACGTTCAAATTGAAAATTCACACAATAAATAACTCAAAGTATGTAACTAGAAAAAATCGATATACTTTATATGTTCAACTTAAAATTTTCACATTTAATAATTCAGATATGAAACTAGAGAAAAAAAAACCGATTGCTTTATATGTTGTATGTATCCCTTCACTCTAAGAAAAATAATCAATTAATACAAAAAATTATATTCAAAGAGGATTAAGAGTGAATTTTGATTTTGACAGTACATGAAGACTTGCAATAGTTGTGGAAAAAGTCATACAAGTAATTTAATTAAATGAAGAATTGCAGTTAAATCAATAAAGTAAAATGACTCTTTAAACTGTCTATGCTTCTTTCAATTGTGAAGTACCAATTAATCAAATACAACTTTCAACGCTCATCATGGGTCATCCGAAAACAGTTGCACTATGTTTTTAAACATTGGGATCAGGCTGCATACATCCGACCCCTCCTTACCCCGCAATAGACAGGAGTCTTTGAGACATTGAATAATGTTGAAGAATTGCAGTTTTGTTGATGGACCATAATAAATATTGGAATTTGGACCATTTTATAGAACATATAATTTAATTTTTTGATTGTTATAGCAAAATAGTGTTTTAGACCATATGATATCACATGATATATCAAATTAGTTTCACACATAAGTGAAATAATTATAATAAAATGTTATTATAAAGAAATCTGATGATGTTTATTATATATACATTGAAAACGATTTCAACCAAATATAAAATGATGTAAATTTTCATCGAAGAAATCGGGATAAATCCCCTCAACCCTGCCTAGCTTTGCCCCTGCTTCCAACAAGGTTTGTTTTAGAGTTGAATTGGCTTATAAATCCAGAACTTGTGAGGTTATAAAAGCAAAATTGAAGAAAATGGATTCAGGAGGGACGACAATTGAGCTCTGAAAAGGATAGTGTATATGCAGACTTTATCACTACCTTGTAGAAATAGAGAGGCCGGGAAAGGAGAATACTCTGAATTTGTAGGGACATGGAACGTTCGCCTCTTTTGTCCTCTCGAGTTCAAGTAGAACTCAAGAACACAATAATATGAGCCTATACAACAGACACAGCACCAGTAAGGTAGTCTCAAGTTCAAATAGGAAGACCAGTAATTTAGAGAAAACTCAGGGAAACAATCATGCAGCTTTTGGAAATATCACCAAACTTTTCGAGGTTAAAAGATGTTTGAATTCATAGTATCAACAGAAAATTCAAAAGGAAACATCAGTATGCTGCTGATACATCAGAGAAACTTATGGAAAGTAAACAGGCCAATTGAAGTAGTACGAGGTTCGTGTATCTTTATCCATGTACTGGTTCCACTGCAACAAATGAAACTCAAATTAGCAAATATAAAGCCAGCACTTTCATCCTAGTTTAAACTAAAAGCATTGGAACAAAACGCGTCGTACTTATTTAGAACTCCATGTGCATAAGAGTGAACATAATCATAACATAATTAGTTTAAGAACCATGAGTACCTTGAATTCATAGTCCTGATTTTTCTTAAGAGCTTTCTTCCAGTGATATTGCTCAAAGAGCATGGCTTTGTCATGCCAGCTGCACATAACAACATATTCAATAAGTCAGACACACAGGAAAAAAGAATTCTTTTTTTTGAGAAATCTCAATCTTCTTGTTATATGGTTGTCGTTGAGACAACACTTACTAACTTAGTACTGCCAGTACACAACGTGGTGAAACGTAATCACTTGCTGGGGCACAGACTACTGGCAATTAGCCATAGTAGAGTGCAGCCACATCAAACTAAAGTTTCGAAGCTATACTAGCATCCACAACTCAAGAAGCATAGTTCTAATGAGATCAAGCAGGATCAAGTGAGCCCCCATCACAAATGAAAAATGCACGGAAGCTTTGAATGATGTTTAAACGAAATGATCAAGCGGCCTCCATTAAAAGAAAATTAAAATGCATGGATTATGATTTAATCAATCATCACTCTTGTATTGTATTTCAGATCTCGAGATATAAGCCTTTAAAATTGTTAGTATGAAGTTACAGAAAAGCATAGGAAAAGACAACAATGATACAATTTTCTTCAAACCTGACCTATCAAGCTCCAAAATGTGAACTTGGAGAGCAGAAGGGAGCCTCATGTTTATCCCGAAGGGGGGTGGGGGGTGGGGGGTTGGAAAGAGAGAAGGGAGCCTCATATTACCCCCTACTACCCCTTTCAGTCCACTCAGACTCCCAGCAAATCACCTTCTTTCCACCAACATTTTTGAAAAAGAATATAAACCTCGCCATCTTTTGTTTCTCCTATCCTACTGCAAATACTTATAAGAAAGTTCAAACAGATAATGTCCAACAAGCTAAGCATTCTACAGTCATCACGTACTGAGGTTTCTCTCTAGTGAATATGGAACTGTCCCCAGAGATGCGTCTCATGGCTGTAATTTGGTCATCTTGGACAAAGCAGTATGTAAGAAGTTTCCAAGATTTTAACCTCTGGCCAAGTTCAGGTGAAAGTGATTTTCCTTTCTTTGAGATGGTGCATCCATTCTCCGTGTTTGAGGCAACTGTCAAATATCCCCAAAATTTGTAGTTTTCGCTTTACTTCAGGTAAATCCCTGATCCATTTTTGTGATCAACAACTGCTTCATTCTTAATGAGAAAAATAGAAGAAAAACAGCAAGAAGGGTTTGGAGTTCAACTTAGCATGAATGTACTGCTCCTTTTTTGTTCAAATGCCAATAGATTCCATTTATCTGGAAGAGACGGGAACTTGAGAAGAATGGGACACAAAATAGAGAGGTATATGCATTAACTTTTAAAAGAAAATTGAAAGAAAAGAATGAAAATAAAGCACAGAGACGACCTGCTAGCATAAATCGAGCTTTACTTATTCTTAAAACTTCTCCAATTACAATTTTAATCCCTCAACATACTAGTGACACTTATTTCAGCACTATAATCTACTATGATGAAAAAATCACAGAATGCCTCACTGCCGCTCAACAAACTAGTGATACTTATTACAGCAACACTATATTCATTGAGTAGGCATTATAGTGTGCACTAACCTTCTATTCACTGTCTCAAACTAATTTTTAGTATTATATCCACTAAGAAGGTTTAGAAGCCTAAATACGCAAAAACTATATTCACCAATATTTCCATTTTGGATCATGACAAATGGAAATGTCAACAATGTTCCAGAAATCTCAACGGAGATGGAAGGCTAAAGTGAGCGAGCAAAACAACTTGTTGAGTGAGGAGGGAGGAGAAGGAAAGAGGCTTGTCCTCTGGAAGAGACCAGAGCCTTGGCTACATAACTCCTTTAACACACACACACACACACACTCTCTCTCTCTTGCGCGCGCGCGAGCAAAACAACCTTACATAACCCCTCTAACACACACACACACACACACACACACACTCGGTAGCTTTAATAGTTCTTGGCACCATCAACACCATACCACTCCTCAAATCTACAATCACACTATATAGAACATGAATTGAGCCAAATACAAATATCTTATTTACCACACACTCACTCTCTTTCTCTTGCTTTATCACAAGTTGAAAACACACCTTAAACCTACAAGCACACTATATAGAACAAGAACTTAGCCAAATAAAGATACCCTTTTACCACACTCTCTCTTGCTTTAATAGCATTTTTAACCACAACACCATAAATAGATACTACTACTCAAAACTATAAGCACACTGTATAGAACAAGAAATGAGCGAAATAAAAACTTCTTTACCGCACACTCTCTTTCTTTTGCTTTTATAGCCCTTTGCACCACAAACACCACAAGTTGATACCACTCCTCAAAGCAACAAGCAGATCATATAGAACAAGGATTAAGTCGAATAAAGATAACCCCTTCATCACTCTCTCTCTTTTCTTGCTTTAATAGCTCTTTGCACCAACAATAAAACAAGCTTATACCACTCCTCAAAGCTACAAGCAAACTATATAGAACAATAATTGAGCCAAATAAAGACAACCCATTTACCACACTCTCTTGCTTTAATAGCTCTTTACACCACAAACACCATAAGTTGATACTACTCCCTCAGAACTATAAGCACACCGTATGGAACAAGAATTGAGCCAAATAAAGATAACTTCTTCACCACATTCTCTCTTTCTCTTGCTTTAATAGTTCTTTGCATCACAAACACCATAAGTCAATACCACTCCTCAAAACTATAAGTACACTACAGAGAACAAGGATTGAGCCAACTAAAGGTAACCCCTTATCACTCTCTCTTTCTCTTGCTTTAATAGCTCTTTGCACCACAAACACCATAAGTCGATACTACTCCTCAAAACTCTAAGCACACTACATAGAACAAGGACTGAGCCAACTAAAGATAACCCCTTTATCACTCTCTCCCTCTTTCTCTTGCTTTAATTGCTCTTTGCACCACCAACAACAATATAAGCACACTGTTAGAACAAGAATTGAGCCAAATTAAGGTAACCCCTTTACCACTCTCTCTTGCTTTAATAGCTATAAGGCGATACTACTACTCAAAACTATAAGCACACTGTATAGAACAAAAATTGAGCCAAATAAAGATAACCCCTTTATCATACCCTCTCTCTTGCTTTAATAACTATAAGGCGATACTACTCCTCAAAACTATAAGCACACTGCATAGAACAACAATTGAGCCAAATAAAGATAACCCTTTACCGTACCCTCTCTCTTGCTTTAATAGCTATAAGGCGATACTACTCCTCAAAACTATAAGCACTGTATAGAACAACAATTGAGCCAAATAAAGATAACCCTTTACCATACCCTCTCTCTTGCTTTCATAGCTATAAGGCGATACTACTCCTCAAAACTATAAGCACACTGTATAGAACAACAATTAAGCCAAATAAAGATAACCCAGATAACCCCTTTACCATACCCTCTCTCTACTTCACCAACACCACAAGTTTACAACTCCTTGAAACTAGAAGCACACTGTATACAACAAGAATTGAGCAAAATAAAGATAACCCCATTACCACTCTCTCTTGCTTTGATAGCTATAAGTCCGATACTACTCCTCAAAACTACACTATATAGAACAACAATCAATCCAAATAAAGATAACCCCTATTACCCTATAAGCTAGTCGATACTACTCCTCAAAACTACAAGCACACTACATAGAAACAACATTTGATCCAAATAAAGATAACCCCTTTACCACACCCTCCCTCTCTTTCACCAACACCACAAGTTGATACCACCCTACAAGCACACTATATAGAACAAGAATTAGTCAAAAAAAAGCTATCCCCATTTCCCACTCTCTCTTTGCTTTAATAGATTTTGCACCACAAACACCTACTCCCCAAAACTATAAGCACACTATATAGAACAAAAATTTACCCAAATAAAGATAACCCCTTTATCAAACTAACAACAAATCTGAACAAAAACAGAACATTGTAGCAAAAAGAAACTGAAAGTGAGTTTTGCAGGTTTTACTTGTATTGATTGGAAAGAGTCCACATGTAGGGATTGATATATGTGAGAGCAGAGAAAGCAGCAGCTCCGATCCATATGTTCACGAATCGGTCCGGGTCGGCATGTGGCACTCCCGGGTCGCCCCTGTATGCGTTCCCAAAGTACTTCTCCATTTTCTGCTTCTTCTTCTTCTCAAACGCTAGAAATTTCTCTTTTGGCTTATCCAATATCTTGTGAGCCAAAGGAAGGACTATATGTGCTCTTTAACTTCTCATAATGTTGGGTATCTATTTGGAGTCTTATTAAATTTAATGGTAGTAAAATGCTTTTTAATAAAACTATTTTATATTTGGGGTTCGAACTTAAGATTTTACATACAACTCATGCCAGAGGTAAAATGCTCTATAAAGATATTTTCATATCCAGAATTTAAAGATGAGATTTCAGATTACTATCACTTAATCATAAATTTTATAGGTTAACTAATATCCTTTTTATGATTACTACTACGTCTGTCTCATATTAACTGAATTTATAAGGTAATATACACATATTAAGAAAAATATTTAAAGACAAAATTTACATCATACTTTTCACTATTACTTTTTGTAAAATCATAAATATATATTGTAATAGATTTCCTAGAAAATATAAAAGTTTAATTAATGCAAGGACAAATATGAA
>JAOTQR010000109.1:2208295-2230566 GCA_025774065.1 Solanum ossicruentum | reverse complement strand
TGTTTATAAAGGAATTCGGCTTAGTATGTGTTTACGTGCCCCTATCGGGCACTGGTCACGACCCCAGGGAGGGGTGTCACAAATGAGCCGACACATAGTTGCCTTAGGCGATACCCTTGGTAGCAGCTGGGCTACGATGTGATTTTGGGTAGGTGTCACACTTCTCGTTGTCTGTCTTCTTGGGCCTTAGGTTAGTTTATATCGATGAGGCCCTAAAGTTGCTATATGTGGAGCCATATTGTTGCATTTCTGGATTGGATGTCACGTACAGACACAATATATATTTTTAAATTGGGTGTCATATACCGACATGATATGCATTTCTAGATTGGGTGTCACGTGCCGACATGATATACATTTTCGAATCGGGTGTCACGTACCGCCACAATTTACATTACAGGGTTGGGTGTCATATCCTGACACGATATATATTCTAGGATTGGGTGACGTGTACCATCATGATAAGGGGGATTTTTCTCCTACGGGAGATTCGTCCCATCGTTATATATTTAGGCATCAGGGTCGAGTGTCACGGCCTGACACACATGATACTCCAGATCGGATGTCACTTTTCGACACAAGATTACACTCGGTTGCCACGAGCTGACAGGGGATTACACTATTCTATCAGGGTTCCACCTGAACACCATTTGACACCTTGATTATGTGTGGGTGTACCCTCTAGGCTTATGTGGGCTCAGAGGCTGTACCAGTATAGATATTAGGGTCTTACACCCACGTATAGTCCGGCCCCTTGACTACGCGATACTGAGAGTTTTGGTTTCGCTGTGTTCTGTTAGTTGGGGTGTGATATGTTACTTTATTTCGGTCGTTGGGACACGATAATATTACTGTGACATGTATTGTTAGCTGGATTCCGATTTGCTAGTTTTACTGCAGTTCTCTCCGTATTTGTGTATTCTGTATTTACCGTATTTCAGTCGGTCAGTCGATGATGCCTACTAGGAGCCTGTTATCGGTACTCATCCCCATTTTTCTACATCTTCTCATGGTGCAAGTTCGGTTATGAGTCGTGGCCGCTGGCTTAGGGGCTTATTAACGCTTCAGGAGACCTTGATTAGCACTATCAGCTCCATATCTTCTACAGTCTCCTTCTGTTCTTAGGCCGTTTTTTATATTCAGATACTGGCCTTGTACATTATAGTTTTGACTTGTATATATAGGAGCTTATTCTGGTTATGTATATTTTTATTTTTGAGTCTATAGTAGCTTTGTGCAGATGACTTTCAGGTCTTGAGATAGGTTGTGGTTGACTTGGTTTGTATGTTGGTTGCTATCATTATGCTCAGCTAGTAGGATAGGTACCGTATGTTTTGAGTTGGCTTACGTGTAGATGAGATCTAATAGGCGTCATCATGACCTAAAAGATACAATTTGTCTTGAGATAGATATGAATTCAGAAGAGGTATAACCTTTGGTTTTAACTTTGAATGGATAATGAACTATCTTTACATAATCAGATTTTAGGAGAAGTTTTTAGCTGCACTCTTTTGATTTCTAAACTTACAAAAAGGGAGTAGTTAAATATTTTGTAATTGTTGATTTTTTTTAAAAAAAAATTAAATGAAGCAACAAGAAGATTGAAAGAGTCTCTCAATAAACTGAAATGATTTTTAATAACTCTCAATAATCTTATTAAGTTTGAGAGGCTTTAAATATCCAGTGTAAAACATATAATCTGCATAATTTAAAATTTAAAATAATTTAAAATATTTCAACAACTCAAAAAACTTAATTAAAATTCAAAATTCAAATTTATTTTAAACTAAATGGCTTATTTTGCTAAAAACTGTTGTGGTAACTACAAGCAAATTTTAACACTTCTCCTTTGCTTTAATTACTGCAATTTAAAAATCTGCTCCTCAATATTTGCTCTAGCTATTGATGCTGAATTATTTTGATTGTTTTTTAACTAGCAAAATTTCTTCTTTTATTCTTCTTTTGGTTTTGTGTTTAAAAAACACCATTATTGATCTTTTCTTGGTTGAAAGTTCCTTCATTTGGAAATTGATAGGATTTGGAGAGAGGTTGTGATGATTTTTCTTCCATCATAATATTACATAAAACATAGGTGACCAAATTTGATAAATTTTGTAGTGAAATTTGTGGGGCATTCAAGGAGAGACTGTTGCTTGCCCTTTTTATGTTACAAATTAGTTCAAAAAAATTTGTGCGTTGAAAAACATGAGTTCAAAATAGCCCTGATGGGTTAAAATAGGTTAAAAGAATAGCTTTTGCGAGTTAAAAGTAGCCTTGACGAATCAAAGAAAAGCCTTGACGAGTTAAAATGGGAGTCCGTACGGGTTACAAATGATATGATAATTTTTTAGAAGAACTCACAGATGTCACAAGATTAATGAGGCTTTGATACCATTGTTGATTTTTCTTTAAAAGATTGAACGGGGCAGCAAAAAATTTGAAAGAGTCTTCAATAATCTTATTAATCATTGAGGGTTTTAACTAGCCAATGTAAAACATATAATATGCATGATTTAAAACTTAAAATAATCTAAAATATTTCAACAATTTAACTAAAATTCAAATTTATTTTAAACTAAAATTTTTTACAATAACTAAAAACAAATTTCAATAATAATCCTTACTTAAACATAGACCACACTTGATTATGTTCACTTCTAAAAGCTTATAGGATTTTAAACGTCTTGCCTTTGGATAGATTTGGTTTTGTTACACTTTACAAACTTGCTAATTATGTATACAAAGGTGTTTGTTTAACCTTGTAATTCCATTGCAATATCCTGCAACTTTTCCTAGCACATTATATTTATTTTCAATGAAAAGTGGATCGACGAAGAAACTATCCTTGAGATGAAGCGTTTGTTAATTTCTTTTTATTAAAATAGAAAAAAATTACACCATGATTATAGTTTTATCTACTAAGCAAGTCACTTAACATGTAGGTAACTTATCCTTGTCGTAATCGAAAGATACCTATAATTAACTTTTGAGTGTGTAAAATTTATACTGCAGAGAAGTTAAACTTGCTTTATTCTTTGGTAACGTAAGAAGTCAAATTGTCCCAATACTTTGGACGCCTAGTTCATATAAACCAAGTAGCAAATATTACAAGGAATAATTGTCACTTTGTGAAATGATATATTAAACTTCTTTTGTTTAATATTCCATATTTGTGTACTTCAACCTAAGTTTTAAAATTTGGCGGTTTGAACAAAGAAGCATTTCAATATTATCCTAAACAAAGACGTTATGTTTTGGGAAATTTAATGTGTTTTGCGGACTATTACTTGGAATAAAAAGACAAACAAACTGCATGTAACATAAAAAGTAAGATAATATATTAAGAGCTGATGCACAAAAACAAGAAATGGCGATTTGAACTAGGAATTAGGCTTTTCTCCATCCTAGTGGAATAAGAATATGCCAATTTCAGGCAACTTATTGAAGTTTTAGTTTTGTGTTTGAAGGACAGTATATTATAGAAGAATAAGCAGGTTTTTTTTTTAAAATGTTCTATATATTTCTAAAAAATATTATTTTAAAAATATTTATATATAATTGTTGATCTAGACAAAAACTATGAGAGGTGGGGATAGAGATAGCTAAGAGGACGAGGAGTCATGGGGATGGGAGCTAATGCCCATGTGAAACTTTTTTTTTTTTTTTCAATTTCCATCAGAAAAGTCATTTTTCTTATTTTTAAAGAACTTATTTTTTTGAAAAAAAATATTTTTCAAAAAATTTTAGGAAAAACTAAGTTTGTGCCTCTATAAAGCAAATTATTTACATCCATATATTATTTTACATTTTATACCCCATACTGTTAAAATTCACACCCTAATATTAAAATTTGTGTGATGCGTTATCAACACCCACCTTGTATGATATATTAATAGAGTATACATATATTAATAAGGTATGACTGAGGATTAAGCTCAGTCCTATATGACACCGATATGGTATCAATCTATCGATAGAGTATCACAAAGAATATATTTTCTACTAATTTAGAATGTAGTAAATAAGTTTGTAATTTTAATAATTTTCTCTTAATTATTATATTTATTAAAAAAAAGAGCTCAAAATTATATGATACCGATATGATATCTATATATCGATGGACACAAGAATATATTTTCTACTAATTTAGACTTTAATAAATATTTTGTAACTTTAGTAATTTTCTAGTCCTATACGATACTAATTATAAATATACCGATAGAGTATCCAAATATATTTTCTACTAATGTAGAATTTAATAATTTCTTTATTTGTTTCTTATTTTTTTTTTTTAAATAATCCTATACGATGCCAATCAGGTATCAATATACAACCAGAATATCACAGCTGATTGAGCTCATTTTATATGATGTCATTAAGAGTATATTCCATAGTATTATATTGATGTTAGTATGACGTCAAAGCGAAATAAAAATGGATAAGTTGGATAAGAAGGTAAATAGTTTGAATCATGAGTCAAATATAGTTTGAATTTAATCAATTAAAGGTAAATAATTTCAAAGTAGGTTTTTCCAAAATTTTAACCAAAAAAATTGAAAAATATTGTTTGGCCCTTAAATGTCTTCAACGCGGCCAACCAATGGACATTTATCTTAGATACCATCTTCACTATGTTTTCCTCATTTGTCGTCTTTCTTAATCAATATGCATATATACACGAGAAAGTTCAGTTGAAGCTTCACAAATCCAACAGTAATATTTATTTGTTAACTTGCCAAAATGATGTTTCCAACTGTGGACAAATGTGCATGGATAGGGCGCGAAAAGGACACAGTGGTTGCAGACATGGATGGAACCTTACTTCGAGGACGAAGCTCTTTCCCTTATTTTGCTTTAGTTGCTTTTGAAGTGGGAGGAGTTTTAAGGTTACTTTTTCTTCTCTTGTGTTCACCACTTGCTGGACTACTTTACTATTTCATCTCGGAGTCTGCAGGAATCCAAGTTCTTATTTTCACGACGTTTGTTGGGATGAAGGTTTCTGATATAGAATCAGTGGCACGTGCAGTGCTACCGAAATTCTACTCACAGGATCTTCATCCAGAGTCTTTCAAAGTGTTCTCTTCTTGTGGGAAACGTTATGTTTTGACAGCGAATCCGAGGGTTATGGTGGAAGCATTCTTGAAGGATTTTTTGGGAGCTGATATGGTTTTAGGGACTGAAATTGAAACTTATAAAGGTAGGGCTACTGGTTTTCTTAAGAAGCCAGGAGTGCTTGTTGGGAAGAACAAAGCTCATGCTCTTAAAAAAGCTTTTGGAGACACTAAACCTGACATTGGATTGGGTGATCGTCATACTGATTTTCCTTTCTTGGCTTTGTGTAAGGTTAGTTCACTTTGCACCCTATTTAACAAAAGAGGAAACACTGTTAATTATTGGATGATATTTTTTTTGGGACACAGGGAGTACATTTTACTCATTAGCTAATTTCTTTTCTTGTCAATCCTCTTAATCTATCTCAAAGTAGCTAAACATAGAAATAATAATATGTAAATTTCTATAAAGGATTAGAAAAATCCCTCAGTTTCAATTTACGTGAGTGTGTTTGACGAAAATTTTTAAAATTTGTGAGGGTCATGAAAAGGATAACTTTTCCAAGCAAAATTGCTTAATGGACACTCTTTTTCCAAGATGACCAAAACGGACAAGCTGCTGGCCTATGAGCAACTTACCTAAACTATATTCCGTTGTACATACCAACTATTCCTCCCATCCAACTTGGTACTATGTTCAAGGGAAAAAAAAAAGAAATTTATAATTTAAAATCATTCATAAATATATGTATAGTTAAAAATCATGTCATTAAGGGCAAAAGAAGAAATTTAAAATTAAATTATTTCTAATTCTAGTAAGTTGACATTCTTAATCGAACAGCTTAAAAAAGAAAGAATGCCACGTAATGGGAGAGTCAGGATTTCAATTAACGAGGTTCAAAATTTAAAAAAGAAAACATACGAACTAGTCAAAGAGGGTTCGAATCTACTATGTATAGATAAAAAAAATAATTTTAACTATGTATAAATAACATAATTTTATGCCAAAGAGGGTTCGGATGAACCCCCGAATCCCCTAGCCATAGAATAGCTCTGCCATTGTGCCACGTAAAATGGGACGGAGGGAGAACTAAAAAATACTCCTTCTGTCCTATTCTATGTGGTACCATTTAACTTGACATAGTATTTTAAAAAAAAACTTTTGAAACTTATGATCTACACAATTGTGTAACTGAGATTTTATGATTCTTGAATCATAAAATGAGATGTTTGTATAATTCTACTGTGTTATATAACAAAGTTCAAATGCAGGAGGGTTATATTGTCCCCCCAAAGCCAGAAGTCAAGGCTGTAACCACAAGCAAACTTCCCAAGCCCATCATCTTCCACGACGGCCGGTTAGTCCAAAAGCCAACACCTATCATGGCATTACTCATCATTCTATGGATTCCCGTGGGTTTCATCCTCTCCTGTTTGCGCATTGCTGCTGGATCACTCCTCCCTATGTCCATTGTCTACTATGCATTTTGGGCGCTAGGCGTCCGTGTCATAATTAAGGGTAACCCTCCACCTCCTGTCAATAAGTCCAATAACAAATCGGGCGTCCTCTTCATTTGTTCTCACAGGACTCTTCTTGACCCCATCTTCCTATCTACTGCCCTTGGACGACCAATTCCAGCTGTTACATACTCCGTTTCACGACTCTCTGAGATCATTTCACCTATTAAAACAGTTAGATTGAGTCGTGATCGAGCTCTGGATGCCTCGATGATCAAGAAGCTATTACAACAAGGTGACCTAGCAATATGCCCCGAGGGGACTACGTGTAGGGAACCGTTTCTTCTTAGATTCTCGGCTTTATTTGCTGAGTTAACGAATGAGCTTGTGCCCGTAGCTATGGTGAATAAGATGAGCATGTTTCACGGGACAACAGCCAGAGGGTGGAAAGGGATGGACCCTTTTTACTTCTTTATGAATCCTAGTCCAGCTTATGAAGTTACATTTTTGAACAAGTTACCTTATGAATTAACTTGTTATTCAGGGAAATCAAGTCATGAAGTGGCTAACTATATACAAAGGGTAATTGCTGCAACTCTTTCTTATGAGTGTACTACTTTTACTAGGAAGGATAAGTATCGTGCACTTGCTGGAAATGATGGCATTGTTGTGGAGAAGCCTAAGATTAAAAAAAGTATAATGGGATGTTAATTTAAAGCCAGTTACTATATACTTAGCATTAGAACATTTCAATATTTGATCATGTACGCCCTTCTAAGAATAAAAATAATTCAAGACTTTTAATTGGCCTATTTGATCCCTATTATGTAAAAGTTTGGCCGGATCATCGGAAAAAGCAAATATTATGTTAGTTCCAAGGATAAGTGAGGCTTGCTCAAGTGGTTGATAACTTTCACAATGTGAGAGTTTGGGTCATAGTAAATAGGAACACTACTAATTCTCTTGAGATAAAAAAATTGTTAGTTAGAAGTTAAAGACAATCTCAACAAAATTAGAGCAACTTTATCACTGTATATGTTTCTTATTGAGAATTTATCTATAAAAAAATTATGATTGACCCAAAATATTGATGAAAGATAAATTTGGACCATAGTTTGCATAGTTCTAATTGACCAACTATTAAAAGAAGGTATATCTATATCATTTCTCGAAACAAACATTTCTATCCCAAGTTGCTCGTTAATAAATCATGTGCAGTAGTTGATTATTGTTTGAACTCTTTTTCAGCTACTAGTTTAGGTTGCTTAATTTTCTCAAATAGTTTAGTTTCCGAAAGAGTTAATATAGATAATTAGTTAACCCATTATTGTACACATATACGCTGCAATTGATCAATAAAATCAAATTAGCTTTTCTACAAATCTTGCACTATTACTCGTATTCTCTAAAAGTATAGTTAAATTCATGTCAGATCCTTCAAAAATACATTATTTTTAAAAGATTCGATATGCATCTGTCGAAAAGTTCAAATAGCATAATTTCTATCAACTTAGATTTGCTTTTACTTCTTCAGGCTTTGCTTAAGGTAGCAAATGTCTGAAAATGTAAATTGACTTCAACTATTTTATACTTACATTACAATCTAACTAGAAAGTGCAATTAAAAATGAGTCTTTGGATTTAGGCAATTTATACAAAAGCATATATTTCTCCCATTTCATATTACTTAACCTCTATTACTTTAATGAGAAAAGTTTAATTAAAGGTATAGTTTGCCAAACTAACTTTAATTATGATTTTTGAAACTCCAAATTTTACTGTTACCATTTTCTTCGTAAGGTTATTTAATACAATAAAGATAAAAAGAGAAAAAATATAATAAAATTCGTTTGATTTCACAAATTGAACAAATAAATTTAAATAATTATTTTTAGTATATGAATCAAGTCATATAAACGAGGAAATTATTGTTGTATATTCAACAACAAAAGTTTAGAAACGATTACTTGAACTATAATATCAAAAGTTCAAAAGACATATTCAATAGGTTTAATTTACCTAAATTTTCCCTCTTCTTTTTTCCTTTTCACATAGTTAAACACTTAAAAGAGAGAAGTTTACCTAAATTTTCTTTTATATCTTTTTAAGGTAGCATCATACGAAATAAACATCAAAAAAAATTGAAAGAAATTGTCACGATCTAAATCATCGTGAGAGACATCCAAATTAAATTCCCAATGAAAAAACCAATTGCCAAGCCCACAACTACCCACTACACAGTTAAGGAAAATAAGATGCATAATTTAAGCGTTAGATTCATAATTAAATCATTAATGGAAGAACTTTTGGAAATGAACCCCTTTCGAATCTGAAAGTCATGTATCAAAACATTTAATATAGTCTAGAATATGAAGATCTAACCCCAAACAAAAGAAAACTAAGTTTGAACAATGTGCTACAGAGAAAAAAAAAAGTCTATATCAGCCCGAAGGAAGCACCTCACCCTTAAATATTGAAAACATGCATGTCATAGTTGAGGTAGCGCAATTGTCGTAATATGCCTGGTACTCAACAAAAGAAAAGCAAATGAAGTATTAATATACACAAACAACAGTATACTAGTAGGAGAATCGATCGGTTTCAAATATACAAAATATGAACATATAACTATAACTTAATTAATAAATTAGGTCAACACATATATAACTCAAGTCAGCAAATATACACAAGACAATCATCACCTTGACTTAACAACCACATGAAACATGTCAAAAATCATCATAATGAATAAATTCGGCCCACTCATGAAACCAACTCATAGAAGAACAATCAAACATGTACCAAGTGTGGTACTCGAGTCAATTGTAATTAAACCTATACCAAATGTGATACCTAAGTCAATTAATAAATAATTCATATCAAGCATGCACCTAAGCCCACTAATAAGTTCAGGTTTGATACCTGAGCCAACCATATATATCACACAATCATAACTACAGGGAAAACAGTTATAAGACCACAAACAATTATTATACAAGTTCATTACATGATATTGACAATAAGATATCATTTAACATTCATTCCCTTATTCCCTATACATGTATTGTACAAGCAATACAAATGAAACAGTTAACATGTACATATAATGTAAATTGAGAATTAATTGAATCATCTATCTCAAAGTAAGCCGAATGTTCTACTAAACCTGAGTCTTCCCCTTTTAATGAAATAACATAAATACAAAATTAATATCAAATGGCTTAAATATCTTTGTATTATGTCTTAATCTCAAACGCCGGGTCATCTTTGTGATCTTTCCACCCAATCTAAGGCTTTTCCATTAATGATTCACGCAGAACCTTTAATTTTATGATTATAATAGTAAATTACTCCCTCTGCCCCATATTAATTGAATTTGTGAGATAATATACACATATAACATTATAAATTTTATACTATACTTTTCACTATTGCCCTTTGTAAAATCATAAATATATAGTGTAATTTATTTCCTAGAAAATATAAAAGTTTAATTAATGCAAGGACAAATATGAAAAAAGTTTCAAATATTAATCTTGAACTTTGAAAAAAATTTCAAAAATTCAATTATTGTGAAACAGATAGAGTATTAGATATTAACCCATCATATTACATAAGTTAATGATAAAAATATACTTAGATCGATTTTTTTACGAGTTTCATATATTAACTATTTATTATTTTATTTATTTAACTAATTTATCACTTTTTAGGAAATTTCAACCTCAATTATCACTTTTTTGTATTAAAATATATCTCGATTAGATTGACACAAACTCACCCCTATTGATTGAAGTAGAAAAAAATCAATGGAAAATTATGCAAGTATAGAATAGTTACAAATCAACTACTTGAATATAATTATGTACAAAGTTTACATATTTATATATGTAAAACTTTCCTCTTGAATTTATAGTTTTTTAAGTTATGTTTGAACATAAAAAGATTTTAGTAACATAAATATAGAAACTTCTTTAAACACGATAATATACTACATAAAATCTATTCTTATAAATCAGATATAAAAAAAAGGGTGTGTGTAGTTTATTTCAATCTTATGAAATTAGAGAGACTTCAATTTAAGTAAAATATAACAAAGTTAAGTATATAAAGAAAATATATTAATGAAGAAGTCGTGCTAAAAATATGTGAGGGGAACATTATAGAAATAACAAGTAATATGATGATCGAAATAAAAGAAACAACGTACAATAATATAATCGAAGAATAAGATAGTACGAGAGTAACAACCGCAATACTCATAAAGAAAACTAAACAAACGTACAACTACATATCAATTATTATAATTTTTAATCTTCATGTCCTCTTGTTGAAAGTCAAGTTATTAGTAAACTGCAAGTAAGTCATATTCTATCAAATCACTTTTTTAATCATAAACACACTTTCAACAATATTTCAAGGAAAACAATTAAAATTCTTTCGCTTTAGCCTTTATTCATCGTATTCAATGAAGTCAACTAAAATAATTTATTTCAAAAATAAAATAATTAAATAAAAACAGTAGGGGTCAATTGCGAGTTTTCTAAACTATATGGGTTCATATGCTATTACTAGAATGTCTTTTTTTTTCTATAAAATAAAGGTCCCGCTCCACTCTTCGATCCTCCACTCTCTCGATCTACAAATCCATTTCTTGGTTTACCGTTTTAGGGTTTATCAGGAAAAATTTCTCCATTAAACCCTTTTCTGCTCTCAATTTTTGAAGAAATTTCAATTTACTAATCAAGAACTTGGTATCCAAGTTGTCAATTAGTCTCGACAATCAGCTGTAAGTATTCATTTCATACATGTCTGGTTGTATGTTGGAACATTTGGTGTTGTACTTTTACTCGTTAATGTTGTGTAATAGTTAAGGTTAATGAATTATCAAGTGGGGTTGAGGAATCTTGAGGTGGGTATTTGGATTTGTTGAAGAATTTGGTTGAGTTTTGGGTTCTGGGGTTCTCATTTTACATCATCAAGTTGTTATTTTTTATTTCTTTTTGGAAAAGAGAGGAGTTTAATGCTTCAGGTATGATGAATTATCAGGTGGGGTAGAGGAATTTTGAGCTGGGTATTTGGTTTTGTTGAAGAATTTGGTTGAGTTTTGGGTTAAGGGGTTTGCATTTTACATCACCAAGCTGTGATTTTTTTTGCCTTTTTGGAGAAGGCAGGAATTTAATACTTGAGGTTTATTGAATTACTAAGTGGGGTGGAGGAATCTTGAGGTTGTATTTGGTTTTGTTGAAGAATTTGGTTGAGTATTTGGGTGCTGGGATTTGCATTTTACATCACCAAGTTGTGTTTTTTTTTTCATTTTGGGAAAAGCTAGGAAATCAGTTATTCATGTCTACTTGTATTTGGGGCAATTGGGGTTGTTCTTTTACTCCTTAATGCAGCTTAAATGTATAGGGCCTGCGGGAACTGCAAATGGGTGTAGGCGTTTGGAACTGCATATTTGAGTTGTGGAGTTTTTTGTGATGTTACCAGGTTGTGAACTTTCACTGTCAAAGGCAAGAGTTTGAGCTCAGTGGTGAGGTTTTTGAGTAAAAGAAGCCTGAAATCTTTTAGGAAATTGAATATGATCGTTGGAGGTAGTGCCGAGGATAAAAGGGAGAAAGAGAGTACTGTTGATAATTCCAGGGAAGAAAGAGTTGGTTCCGACGACTTTGGGCGAGCAATATCTAGGACTGCGGTTGCACAAATATGTGAAAGTGTTGGGTTTGAGATCTTCAATGATTCTGCTCTTGAATCACTTGCAGATATTGCGATTAAGTATATATTTGACCTAGGAAAGACGGCTAGTAGTAGTGCTAATTTTGCTGGAAGAACACAGTGCAATGTGTTTGATATTATTCAAGGATTAGAGGATATGTGCGCCTCCACTGGTTTTCTGCGAGCATCGGAAGTGAACCGTTGTGCATTAAATTCTGGTATTATTAGTGAGATGGTTGAGTATGTGGAATCTGCTGAAGAGATTCCATTTGCTCAAACTCTTCCACATTTTCCTGTGGTAAAACCTCCTCGTATGATACCCAGTTTTTTTCAAATTGGTGAAACACCGGCATTTAAGCACATACCTCCATGGTTGCCTGCATTTCCTGATCCACATACTTATGTGCGGACCCCCACATGGAATGAGAGGGCATTGGATCCTCGAGCTGATAAAATTGAATTAGCAAGACAGCGAAGGAAGGCAGAAAGATCTTTATTAAATTTACAGCAGCGATTGGTGTGCAATGGTTCAACAGTGGCATCAACTTCTAGGCAGCCAGATGATGTTGGTATCACTTCAAGTGCTAGTAAAAGTGAAAATCCATTTCTTGCAGAACCTTTTCAAGCTGGTGAGAGAGATGTGGACCCAGTGGCTCTTCCAGCTAAACTTTCTAGTGAGGTAGATGGTAAAAATCATGTTTCTTTGCTGGAGACATTCTCCCCTGCAATTCAGGCGATGAAGGATGGGCTTTCTGAAGGAGTAGATGGTGCGGAGAGAACCCTTCCAGACAAGAGGCCTGCTGTCTGTTTAGAGTTTAGACCTGGAAAGAAGGCCTTAGGTGATTCTTTGGATCTGAGGCTTTTGAAAAAAGGTTCTGGGAGAAATGCATCCTTGTACCGGCGGGATGAAGAAAGAGATGACAAGAAGAGGAGAGCTGAGTTAATACTGAGGCAATCTAGGGAAAATCAGCAGGAGTTAACCCAGTTGTAAATTAGTTGGTTAGCTTGATGGGGTACTTTCATAGTTCCATTCCCTGTTAACAGCAGCAATTGATTAGGTTTAGGTAAAAGTCAGTCATACTGTAATTCTTCTGTGTATGCCAGAGAGTCTGTTTGGATCAAGATGTAGTAGCATAGAACATTTTTTTGAGGTTAGTCATTGTTCATTCTCCAATGAATCTATTTCAGTGAGAATCTTTTTTCTTTTGCAAATGAAGTTTCTCCTTCTGTATACTCCCCCCCTCCCTTCCTCCCTATAACATGCAAAGAAAACGATTACACAAATGAAAAGGAGGAAATAGAGTAGGATGATGTTGGTCATGCATCTATTGCTTTTGGTGGCTGTGAAATTTTCATTTTTCAGTCTTTAATGCAGAAGTTCGACAGATGAAGAGCAACTAAATTGGCCCTTTTACATTCTTTTTCTTCATTTCATACAAATTGGCTGTCATCATGTGAGTGTGATAACTCAGGGGCTAACAGTAGAGTCAAGCTATATTAGCATCTTACATGGCCATGTCTTTAAGACAGTGAACAAGCCACAGTCAAATTTAGCTCTTACATCCATCCTATCTAGTAAGTACCAAGCTATAATTCAAGTATGTCTACAGTCTGGCTTGTACATAGCTGAGTAGTCAAATTTGAAGAAAGGTCTTTTTTGCTTAGGACTGAATCTTAGCTTCCCTGATATCAGATAAATCATTTCAAATCTGCCCTCTTTTTTCACTTAGGACTTCATCTTATCTTCCCTGATATCAATTATTTTGCAACTTCTTTGCAAAGCTAAAACTTTAATTCATTTGATGTTCAAATCTTGGCAGCAGCAACGACATATCTGTAATTGTCACCCTTACGCTTTCATGTGATATTTCTACATATTCTTAGTTGAAGATGCAAGTGGAAAATTTGAATGGCTTGTTGTGGCAGTGTCTTCCATCTTCTGCTTAACATCAATACCAATTTTTCTCCTCCTATACATTGTGATTTCAGTTCTTGCTGATTCCTTGATTCATCTTGATAAGAAACGATCTGCTAGTCACTTACATTCCTTGGATTGGGATAAGCTTTTAGAAAAGGTTAGATGATTTTATTGTTTAAACAGAGCCAGGAAGTTCTGGGAATCTGTTATATTGATTTGAATGGAACTCAAAATTAAAGTATAATGATCTGTGGTAGAAATTGTTTCAGTCGTTGGTGAAAGAAAGACAACAGTGTTGTTTGTTTCAATTCTGTGTAAAGACTGTTCTTATGAATGTTTGGTAGCTGTCATTTAGTACTTGTGAGAGAACATCCAATTTTTCTTAAACGTCTTGTTATCAGTTTCTTGCTGCTTTATTGTTCAGATTAGCAGTTTCTAGAGTTACCTTTCGTTGTAGTCCAGTGGTTTGGGTTTGAAACTTTCATGGTGGTCTCAAGTTCAAAACCCCTTGTAGAGGTTTGCCTTCTGATTGAGTTCGTCGCATTGAGCTTGTATCTTGCAGCTTATCTCTCCTGTGTAGTTTGCGAGCTATTGTATATTAGCAAAGTTTTTACGAAAAGAAAGTTTCTGGAGTTGTTATAAAACCTTGTGGAGGTGTAATTTGTTTCACTCATAGTTGAGTTATGGTCAAGGTAGTTTTTCTTTGTTACTTTGAGAAAAAAATTGTTGATTTAACTGATGAGTTACAAGGTTGGGAACAGAATAATCTGAGGCCCTCTGATCCTTGTTGGAGTTAATTGTAAAAAAATTATACACATTATAAGCATAATTAAATTATTTTTCTGTTGTAACAATATATCGACTTCGATACAATAAACTAAAAGTTGGATGACCTAAGATAAAATTGTCCATAATTCTCTCCTTTTGGAGCTCAAAGATTTCACCATGGACATATACTTATGGATAACAGGCCATGATTGGTCATACACAATTTTCATTCTATATGGATTGCTAGGATCTAGCAACCAAAATAAGGCACGAAAGTGAAATTATGAATAATGGATGTTGTACATATCTTGCGTACACACTATCCTCTCTAGATCCACTTGCGGAGTCGTGCATATTTTGCATTCGAGATGTTTATCTAATCACAACTGCACTGCAAAAAGTTCATTTTCAAAGACCAAGTTCAGGTTTGCATAGATACACCATGAAATATGTTCTGAAAATTCGAGTTTAACATACAAAGCTAAAATTTAAGCAAGATGTGCATACTGAAAATATCTTTCTCTCTGTCTGCTCTCTAACAATTAACATTCGACAGGTCGACTAGCCTGCTCAAGTAATTGAATTAGTGTAATAGGAAAACTATCTAAAACAATCCTCTCCAAGAACAGTAGCAAACAAAGGGGCTGGTGTGGAGGATGGCAGTTTGTTGAGTTCATGAATTAGTCCAGACTCCAGAGCATCACTTCAACTTCAACTCAGTTTCCAGAGGAAATATTTTCCCACGGTGATTAAAGATCATAAAATCGAGATTGGCAGGCAAAGCAACCACCCTGCATTGTAGAGACACATAAGATCTCAAAAAAGGGATATTACATATACAATAAGAGCAAACAAACCGATTTCTGCTACGAAGTTATAACACCAGAATAACAAATGAGCTTTCCACAACTTTTTAAAAAAAATGGGCAGCAGCAACTTAGGATACAACAGAAAGCAGGAGTACTATGCTCGCCAGGGACCGATCAACTGAACTTTGGCTTTTCTACTTAGGTAAATGCCCTAAAACAATATCCAAAATCTGAACAATTACTGACTATCTAAAGGACTGTGATGTAACTCAAATCAGGAGAAACCAGGAGCAGCACATAAAAGCTTTCATGACGTGTTGTTCAGTGCTTCAGTAAAACACTACTATAGATGCCCTACAACCACAAAGACTTGAACAAATGGTACCCATCACCTAGAGCCAACCTCATGATCCCAATATGCAACTATTACAGTGACCAGACATTCCATCTACCCACTCTCCTCTTTACTTTTTCCCTTTCAGCTACTGCAGAGATGCAAAGTATATGCAAATTATGTAATGTTTTATCCCCAATCTCCCATTATAGAAGGTGGCAGGCAGGGAATGGGCATAACTGTATCATCACATAACAGAACTTTTTCACACTTCCCCACGGTTTTTTTTTTAGTCACTTTACCATTGTTTCTTTGGAGAATAATCAAGGTTTATAAAAGTAAAATATGAAAAATATCATGATTTCCATTTCTCAAAATTTAACCAAGTCAGCCTTTTGTCCACTACTTGAATACTGCACCGCGGGGTAGCCATACAATGAAAAAGTAGGATGTTATCATCACAACACAAGCTACCAAGTCAACATCCAACTATTTCTTCTAATTATCAACTATGCTTCCCATGATCTCTCTCTGCGTCAAGTTTCCTTCTCTACATTGCTTACCCAAAATCACTAAGAAACAAGCTATGCAAATTCTAGTTTTTTGTAGATTCACTAGCAATGAATTTAATCATCATGAAAGAAAAACAACTTCCACGGCAGGGTTTGAGGGATTCTAAGCAATGGTTTACACGCCATGCACAAGTGTGGCTAAATAAGTTAATCTTAACTCTTGCTACATCAGCATAATGGTAATGGATAGAAAAGATTCTGGATTTTCTAAAGATATGGATTAAAAACTAGACCAAGAGGGACGCATTAGACTAGTTCGCTGGAAAGTTATAGAATAAATGAATACCTTAAAGAGGAGAAAGTAGATATTGTGCATCCCTGTCCGTGAAAGACCAAGTGCATAGGGGAAAAGGTCGAGGGATCAACACTACAAGTCATACTTTGTGGTACGAACTAGTAAGTCATAGAATAAGTGAATACCTTAAAGAGGGGAAGTAGATATTGTGTATCTGTCTGTGAGCGACCAAGTGCATAGGGGATCAACACTAAAAGTCATACTTAGTGGTATTCCGTAGTAAATTATGTAGGAATGGGAAAGAAATAATCACAAAACTACGACTTAAAGATAAAGTTATGGATATAAAGAATTAATGATAGCTACGTACAACAACAACATACCCAATGAATCCCACGAGGTCTAGGGAGGGTGGTACACACGCTGACCTTACCCACTCCCTATCTTTGTGAAGGTAGAGAGACTGTTTTCAGATATAGATATGTCCAAGGAAAAAGTTGACCATCATATCTTATTCGGGAAAATCTGAAAGTCCAGATCATTGTGTCGACCGAGTACATGAGATATGGTTGTAGTACTAGAGTTAGCCGGTATTGTGCTAGTGGGAAGTAGCGAGGACTTAGTGGAAAGGTCGAGATGCGTATAAGTTGGCATCATCACCACCTTTATTTTTTAAAAATGGTTGTGGTAGCAGAAATGAAAATGACAATGATATTTTCATGATTGCCCTATTTTATGTTTCATTTAGTCAATGTTTACTTTTAAAATAGGAAATCACACCCAATAACATTTAAACATTAGTCCAAAAGACTTCATTCTTACCATAAGAAAATGTCCACACCACAACTAGGAATAGGTGCTGGGGGAAGCTCTAACCACCCAAACTAGTGACTCTAGATGAGAAATTTGGAGCCCAAAAAAAAAGGCAGCTCTAAGCCAGAGGATTCTGTGGTGGATACCAAATGGTACAAATCAAATTGCAGTCAAGGACGAGTTATTAAAGGAGGCAGCATCAAAGTAAGAAGCTAACACAATTATCCTGTTGAACAACATGAATGTTGTGAGCATCTACCTATATCTAAAAGTCTTAAGGCCCTAACCACAGTAAATTGTGACGCTGAAAATATAAGATGCAGGGCTATCAAAGCAAGAAAAAAGGAGTGGCATAGGAAGTTATCAACAGCAAAAGGTAGAGAATTTTTTTGAACATTAAAGAGTGAGGAAAAGAAGGTGATTAGCAAAACCCATGATAAATCCTTAGACGATTTGTACGAAAAGCTACAAACACCAAAAAGATAGAAATTAATGTATAAACTAGCATGGAGGGATGAGGGGTAAAGACTTTAACAAAACTGGTAGTAAAGATGATTTTAAACAAGTCATAAAAGGAGTTAGTAATAAGATCAAGAAACATGGAGATGCTAATTTGATACTTCTGCAATTGAAATCACAAGGATAACTTTAAAGATTCATACATCCATGACCAAAAAGAATGTTATCTCACTCAAAGCATCGTGTCCATTGATGTAAAGGATACAATGAAATGTGAAAAACATTAGCTACCTTGTCAAAAAGAGAGAGAGAAAAAATGAGGCTCAAATGACATTCTTGGAGGTTTGAGAGTGCCTTAGAGAAGTCGGAGTAGTATAACACGACAAGCCATGAAGTTTTATTTTATAGTGCAACAACAACAAAGAAAGACACCAAGCGAGTGAAGAAAGAGTGCCTTGTCTCTGACACATAAAAATTAAAGTGATAATCAATGTTTCTGAACTTCAAGAAAGGAATGGTAAAGAAAATATTTAGGGATATTTAAAGGGTGACAGAGAACTAATTTGGATTTATGTAAGTTAGATTACAACGGAGGCTATACGCAAAAAAAATGATGGAAACTTACAGAGGTTATATTTTTGCTCATACAACATTGATGAAAATTTATAGGGAGAGGAAAGAGGATTTCCACATGATTGTCATTGGCCTAGCCCCACTTCCAAACTAGCCTAGATCCCGGGGCCATTTCATCCACGAGGTTACCCCTAGTTATTTCTTGACTTAGAGAAAGAAAATGACATAGTGCAAGATAAGTCCTTTAAGAGTGCTTGATAAGAACAGCATACATAGAGACTACATAGAAAAATATGATGCAAGGAGGATAAGTGCAGACCATTAACCACTATGAGAAAGATGCTCCCATAACTGTGGGTTTACATCAATGATTCATATACCACAAGTCCCTAGACTTCCAACCTTTTTTCTATTACTACAAACAACAACATACCTAATGAAATTCTACTAAGCGGAGTCTCGCGAGTGTAAAGTGTACGCAAACCTTACCCCTGCGTCGTGGATTCTGGTTCCAAAAGATTCAACACAAGTGAAGCAAATCAACAAAGTAATGGAAACGAAAAAAGACATTGAAGAGAACTTTCTATTACTACAAAACAATAAAAAATTTATAAAACTACAAAAACCCCAATGTTAAAAAATGAAGTACCTGTTTTCCTCAGATTGAGGATGGATTGACTTGAAACTTCCAGGGGTAACCATTGCAGCCCACAAACATAACACTAAACTAACTATCAATTCCACTACAACCTGCACAATACCCAACACTTAGATCAATCATCACCACATCACATCACATACATACACAGTAATTCAACTTTTTATCAACTGTAATAACAGTAGATTCAACAAAAAAAGATGAAAACTGATAATTTACATCAATGGGTGGTCCAGAAAACTCCTCCTCAGTAATCTTAAGCAACGCCCTATCTGAAATTGAACAAAAAAAATTAGCCTTTAAATTCTCTCTCTCAAAAACAAAAACACTAAGAGGATTAGATTACATTGAATTGTGGAATAGGTAGCATGAGATAGAATTAGAACACCAATGACACCAACGAGGAAACCGGCACCCATCTTGGTCGGAGAATAGATCGGCGGCCGGCGAAGAAGACTTTTTGACGGCGGAGATCAAGTAAAAAGTGAGCTAAATCGATGGGTTTTGTTCTGCTTAACTGGTTGTACTTTGAAGATTTAGCAGTGAAGATCCGCATTTCTATTCGGGTCGGGTACTTAAACCCGGCATTATACTTTATTGCAGCCGTAGACCCTGTATTTTTGATGATTTATCAATCAAGTCATTTCTTTACTTTAATTTTTTTTATAAATATATTAACAAACACTTAAATTTGATTTTAGACGATAATTAAACACTTTAACTTTAAAAATGCACAACTGATTAAATACAAAAAAATTACTTAGTATTTTTATTTCCATCAAAATTTAAACATCAAATTTTAGTTCACGACTTCAACAACTACATGGACTACTCGGCCACAATCTTGAGTACCTATTTTCCATCACTAAATTTGTCATAAATTATCAGTTTCATTCTCGAACTATTGATAATGTTAAAAACACTCCTCTACTTGGCTAACTGAAGTTAAATAAATATAACTTTGATCTTGTAACAAGAGTGAAATACATCCCTGAATTCTTGTCAATCTAATGCATGTATTTAACACTTATTGATAGTTTGAAGGTGTTTTTTAGTTAAGTTAGTCAAATTAAGGGGTATTTTTAAGGCTGACAATAGTTCAAGAATAAAACTAATAACTTTGTACTAAGTTCTGAGTGTTTTTAATAGTTTTTTATTTATATTTATTATTAAATAATCTTGATCGAAATATAAAAACGTAATACATAAATATATTATTTAAAATTTATTTGACATTCATATTTTAACAAAATTAAATATTTAAACTTATATAAAATTAAACAACGTCCTATGTGAAAAAAAAAAGTTGCAAATCTTTCCTATTTGTCCAAGATTTTGAAATAATATTTGGAGTATTATTTTATTAATTAGCTCCTTATTATTTTTCTTCATATTAATTCCTCCCAATATATTATCTTCCTTACCTCCTCCTCAAATAGAACTGTCACTCTTGTCAGCCATTTCAGGTAAACAGGAGAAACTTATTCAAGTTTATGTTATTTTGCATCATTTTTTAGCTGCTTTTGGTGTAATTAATGTTAGGTTCTATGTCTGTTTAATTCTTTCTATCCAATTTTTATTTTTTGCAGCTGTAGTTTCAAATTGATTGACAGTGAACAAAAAAGGGATGAGTCTGGTTCTGGATTTCTTCTTAGGACACTCTTTACCAAGAATTTCAGATTTCCACAATGGTTGCACAAAATTTCAAGATTTGCCCCAAATTAGACCAGGTTTATCTTATGGGAAATCTTCTTATGTCCAAAAATGTATAAAGGTTCAACCTTTACCAAAAGGTTAGTACCCCCTCCATTTTAATTTATTTGTCTGGTTTTGTAGGCCTCTCTATCTCTTTGCGGTAGTGTTAAAGGTACATTTTGTAGGGGAAAAAATTGAAAATCTCTCTTCTTATATATATTTGGGAAGACAAAATACAAGAGAAGATTAGTGCATCAAAATAATACAAAGAAATTTAGATAAATATTACTACAATTATAATTTTCAGTAGTATAAAATAATACTTGAGTTGTGCTGGCACTATCCTAAGAAACTATTTCAGCACTGTGAAATGTTTCCTCAAGATTAAACATGTATTCTCTAATGAGGATACAGGAATCAACAAAATATAATTACTATTAAAATAAGCAAGTCGGAAAGGGGATTATAATAGTAACTTAAAATCACAAGAAAATATATAGAAAGTGTAGTAGCTTTCTATTCTTTTTCACTCTTTCTTACTCACTTCTTTTCTCTCACACTTCATCTTTGTATCAAGAATGAAGCCCTATTTATACTTGTGAAAACTTGGAGATTAAGTATGGTTTATGGCCTTAAACTTGCCAAGCTTTTGGCTTTAAACTTGCCAAGTTTTTGGCCTTGAAAGTGCCATATAAATAGCCTTAAAATGGCCATGCAAATGGCCTCAAAATTGCCAAGAATTTTTCCTTACATTTTCCATATAGAAGTTTATGGTAACACAAAATATTTGGAGTGAAATATTATCTTGCACATTATAATATTTGTGTACACAAAAATATTTTTATGTAGTCATCAATGACACATTTTATGCCTAAGTAATGACATTTAGAAAAATAGTTAAAATATTTTTAAAATATCCAACACATTTTATCCTCCCCAGACCTCACCTGTGGGATTCCAAGGGATATGTTCTTGTTATTGTTGTTGTTGTCTGGTTTTATAGACAAATTTGAATCTAGGTGGTAGAATGTATCAAAATATCCTTTTAAATAGAATGTATTAAAATATCCTTTTAACCTTACGGTCTTTTTCCATCAATCTAGGATGGAGCCAAAGATTCAGTATTTTTTGGCTTTGGGGTATGATGGAATAAAGCAAAATGGCTCTTTAAACTGCCTGCGCTTCTTTCAATTGTGAAGTAGCAGTTAGTCAAT
>JAOTQR010000109.1:2167264-2195517 GCA_025774065.1 Solanum ossicruentum | reverse complement strand
AAATTACCGTAAAATATATATAACTAGTCAAACAATTGAGCTTTTCGTGCCAACAATTTTAAAATTATTTACGATGTCAATATAATTTTTAACTTGGTTTAATAGAGGACAGACAAACTATACTTACTTTTATAATTGTTCTCCTCCATCTTAATTGACAGCCAGCCAGAATAAATTTTTCAAATTTACTATTTTTGACGTTCACACTTTCATGGTCACCTTTGAGTACTATTACTTGAGTCCAATCCTCTGACAATTATCGACACGGCCCTCGAGAATGAATGAAGTTGTTTCACTTCACCCTGCAAAATAAGGAAAAGATCTGCATACATTTCATCCTCCTCAAATCCCACTTACGGAATTACACTGTATATATTGTTGTTGAAGGAAGGGATATCTTATCGATATAAATAATAATATGGCAGTTTTAACACATTTAGTCTTGCACAGCGTACAAGTTGGGAGCCAGCTCAACGAGCCACAAGTAATCGATTCTAGAAACATTACGAACGTAACTATGATTCGTATGGACAAGTTCATTGAAAACTATACACTCTGGCTTGGCTCGGAACAGGACAGAAGACGGGTGTATTTGCACAATCATACCACTTAACGTGACCCTGCCAGTAGAAGTTAAAATGAATGTCAGATACGCGAACGAATAGATAATATGTCATACAAATCCAAACAGATACACTGATGGATGCTGGACAGATAAAACCACAAGTCTTTACCTGTATGTACCATCAGGCTGCTTCATAGCTGCTTTAAGAAAAAACGAGGCAGCAAGGCATCTGCGGAGGAGAAGCATGTCATCTTCACAAGAAGTGACGCGAAGACCCATCTGTTCAACATTCCTCAGAATTTGACTGTGACGTAAGTAGAAAGCTTTAGATTTTTCACATGCTCAACAAGGACTCAAGCAAATGAGAAGTAAATACATCGTATAACAGTGAAATATGATGAGCATGGACATAAGAAAATAACATTTATCAAAAGTAACTGTGGAAGTTGGAAGTACATAATGCCCACCTGTGGATATCACGAGCAAGTTTTAGAGAGCGACTGTTGATATAGTTATCCTTGCACCATTTTCTAAGATTCTTTTCAGCTTTTTCTTCACTATTTACCATCTTGTTCTTCTGAAAGAACTCATCAGCAGCACGGTATACATTAAGCAATGTCAGATGATCCCCCTCTGGACTTGCAAAACTTTTCAGCGCGTTTCGTGACTGGAGAAAATAAGTAAAATTATTCAGAGTATTTTCTACTTATATTAGATGCCAAAATTAGTACTCCCTCCGTCCCATCTTATGTGGCACCTTCTGATTTGGCACGATGTTTAAGAAAAAACGGAAGACTTTTGAAACTTGTGATCTAAAATCATTCTTAGATATTTGTGTGGTTGAGAATCGTTTCATTAAGGATAAAATGGAAATTTCAAGAGTCGACTAAAAGTTTAAATGAATACAAGATCCAACAAAAATAAAAAAACTGCAACTCAACATAAAAATCGATCCAGCTTATTATGACACCCCCAAGCTCATGCCATACAATATCTCTTTTAATAAGTAATGCGCCTCCTAATCTCATACCAGACAACATTATAATGCGTGGCTTTCAAGGCCCAGAAAACTGACAAGAATAGAAGATCCTAACCAAGACAGCTTACTTATCACCAGACAAACTGCAAAGCTTTTAAATCCAGGCCCATCGGATGGTTCACCAAAGATCTCCTAACTTTCTCCAAAATAATTATCTCTAAGCTTTTTCTACATGGTGGGATGAACAATAGCAGGATATTGTGGGATATTAGCCTTGGAAGCTTTCTCATGGTTGGGAGATAAAAGAGCTGGAGGAACTTATTACCTAATTTATCATGACAATATTGACAAAGGAAGCAGGGTACATTGCTTGCGGAGTGGCAACATACAAAAGTTTGTTATACCACATAAGGCCGCTTAAGAGGAGGAACAAGAGAATTCTCACCAAGCAACACCGCTAAGTTAACTATCAGAAAAAGTATCTTTTTTATATAAGAATGATGACGAAGATGGCCTCCAGCAGAAGTATTTTTTTTCTTTTAAATAAAAATAGGTCACCATAGGATGCTATCTTAACAGCTGGAAGCACCAAATAAAACAATTTGACATTCATTGGACTTACAGTAAGAAAAAACTGTGTCCAATGAACATGTTATCATTAACTATATTTTTTTTTTATTTGCACCGGGTCCAAGTCTCTTTGAGCCCCGACTAATCCCGGGGGTGCACAGGCCCTCGGCAATGAGTTTTCTGCAAGTGCACCACGGTTTATTAACTATATGTTAAGCATACAAGATATTTCAGCATAGATAGGAACTCCTTGAGATGTTTTCATGTAGACCTCTCGCACACAACTTCACAAAAAATCATACTAACCTACTAATGAGCTAATCTTTTTTCATCAAATAGAAATTTTAAGGAAATATTTCAACACAGACAGAAAGGGGAAAGGGAAATTTTGGGGTGGGGGTGGGGGCTGGGCGGGTATGAATAACAACGAGCAACACAAAGGAGTACCTCTTCCAACTTTTCACGTGGTGCATAGAAAATAGATTCCACTGAAAGCATTGCAACACAGATCAACATTTCTTTCAAGCAGCCAAATTGGCTAGCAACAATGAGAGCCTTAGAATAGACTGGATCAAGGGGTAGCTTGGCCATTTGATGTCCAACATCTGAAAGTTTATTATCTTCTGTTACAGCACCCAACAAGTAGAGAGACCACAATGAGTTGACTACAGCAGTCCTGTTCAAAGAGAATCACGGAAGAAATTATAATCAAGGATGAAAACAATTATTGCACGACAAAATCCAAGCACTGAATGACTGCATCATCGGTAATGTGATAATGCACGTAGGTGGTGCAACGTTCAGATATTTTTATAAAAAGCAAGGACTTTCCAGCAAATAAGTAGATTTCAACAGTAGCTGATGATTCTTCAATCAGTTTCACAAGGAAAACGCAGGTTTTCCAGTTACACAGATTAAGTAAATAGGAAGGATGTTCTCCTTTGTGCTTAATGAATTTAACAAAATATGAAATGGTTTAGATAAGTAACATATGGCAAAATTGAGTAAATATGTGTAGTGAAATGATAAAGTACCACCATGCTAGAGATATATGTCAATTAATGGTCAAACACGTGCCACACAAACTGAAGTCATGAAAAAAGAACAATCTTGGGGATAAAGAATTCAAAGAAAAGGCATCATGTCCGCATATATCTGCAAAATGCACAGAAAAACTTGTCTCTCTCGTTGGGGTAATTACCTGTCTGGTTTTTCAATGAAGTCAAAGTTGATGACATCATCAATGCCTAGAGCCTTGAGCTGCAATACAACATTCGAGAGGTCACATCTCTTAATCTCGGGTAATGTAGAATCTGTAAGTTTCTCAAAGAAACTTTCTTGATACAAACGATAGCATTTCCCAGGTCCATCACGTCCTGCACGTCCACTATAAAATTCAAGAAATTAGCCCTTGATCTGATATTTAGCATACAAAATAACCAAATCAAGTAAAGGTCCACTATACATTTCACTCCTGTATATATAAATCCTACTGCATTGGTTCAACTTCTCAATCACGATCCTCCCATGGATTTTACTTCAAAGGCTGCACGCAGAAGTTTTTAGGTTCAAGTTTGTCTCCTTCCTTATTTGCACGCTATTGAATTATTCCAGGGGGTACCTCCTACTTCCCACCAATACAACTACTGGATAACTCTTCCCACCAAATATTAGGCAGATGGAAAGAATAAGCAGCTTCTATTTATTGCACCTTAAAAATTCTCACTTTCTACCTATAAAAGAGAAAGAACCCTTATACAATTCCTCAGCTTTGAAAAGAAGATTACACTTACAATTACAATGTTCCTGTTTCCTGTGTTGATCTCATCAATATTATGTTGGCCCTTTTCTAGGATATCTGTACCTAAGCGGAAGATACATATCCAAGATTAAAAAGAAAATCTTTGAAGCACAAGATACGTCCCGGTACATATTCTTAGCCCACATGTTAAATATGAATATGACATCCGAGGCCTTATTGGTATTTGCACTTCCTTGAACAATGCAAAGAGTAAGAGGGGAATTATGGTCCAAACAACATATTTTATAAAAGCTGGACAAAAAATGCTTCTGAATAAAATTAGTAGAGGAAAGGAGGTAATCTAGTCAATGTGTATTGAGACTAAATGCATTTGCAAGAACCTTACCTCCTTTGCAGAGCTTGAGCTTTAGATGTTGTGACAATGATCAATGAATCGACTCCCATCTTAGGATCATATGTCCGGGCTTTCACCAGTCCAGGATCAATGACGTACCTAATTCCAGGTATTGTCACCGATGTCTCAGCAATATTTGTGGCCAGTATCACCTAAATACAAAATGGAAAATTAAAATCTGATTTTAGTGGACATAGCTTGCCAACTCAGAGCAAATACGAAATATTAATCCTTGAAAACTTCATGTCAAGTATATACCAGAGAAACTAGATCAACATCTTGTTAGCATCACTATTAAACGTAGCCAAATAATAAAAAATCCAAATTCACAACGCTAAACTAATATTGCAACAAATACAAGGCTACAAGCCAGCACATAACCAAACTTTATTTCCCTTATGAAGATAACTAAATGAATGCTTCTTTGAGTCAGGAATTAGTATTCATATATTTTATTGTGTAAATTGAAGTTTACAAAATTAGCACACAAAGGGATGCACCGATATAAGCCCAATCAAACAAAGAAGACATTGAAAACACTTAGAACTAACCACTCATAAGCACATATCCTGGAGAAATTGACCCATATATTTATCTCCAACTGACATCTATATCCCCTTAATATATGTTACGCGGACTCTAATAAAGTGTAACAATACAGCACCTCAAAAGGGCACTTGCAGTTTTTGTGATGTATTTGAAGAATCCACACGACATACCCACACAACACAGTGACATCCATTCGACACATAGCCATACAAAACAAACCATAGGATCCACGTGAAATGCAGATGTCGCTAGGACGGTGATGCTCATATGTACTATGTTATGTAAAAGTACTGGAAGGAATTCATAAAACAATCGGTGGAATATCAATTAAAGCATATAAAGTTTCATGAAGTAGATGAATGAAACTTTTTTTTTCCACGAAATGGAGTGTATGAACCTAGTTTTCAAGTATCATTTTCAATTCAGTAGTCACAATATTTTGGCAAGTGGCTTATTCCTTTAAAAAGAAAAACTGCAACTCAGTTTTTTTTTTTAAGACAGAAGGTGCAAGATGATTTCAAAGTTTAGAGTAACTTTCTTTTCCCAACAGAGGATATCACACACAATTATTATATTATCTTATAAACAATTCAAAAGTTCGTGTAACTCGAGTTTCACATACAGATCTAAATGCAACTCCAGTCCCCGGATACAGACAAAAAGTAAATACATCCATCTCAAAAATTCAAAAATAAGCTATCCAAAGAAACAAATCAACCTTACGATGTCCAGCTGGTGAAGGCATGAAAACCCTCATTTGCTTCTCAGAGGGAAGTGATGAGAATATGGGAAAAGGTAAGAGCTTCCGATTGCATTCAGGTAATTGTCGGAGGCGTTCATGGATAAGCCTCTCAACGGATTCAATCTCCTCTTGACCAGTAAGGAATACAAGTATATCACCAGGACCCTCCTCTAGATGTATCTAGCAAAACAAGTTGGAAGGAACGAACAGAAAATAAGACATTCAGCAACAAACTATAGCTTTAACCAATGTTACATAAAACATTAAACTTAGGCATGTAAAAAGCCCAGTGTAGTAACAAATCAAGCTATGAGCTGATAAATAAGATACTACGAGAAAGCAACAACAAAGGCACTAAGCTGCTGCGCCTTTGTGAAAATCTAATGACGCTGTCAATCAGTTCAAACCCTAACTTGTGAAGCAACAAGATAAATGTAAAAACCTGAAATATAGTGATCAGAGCTGCATCTATGCAATCAGTCTCAGGCTTATGGGTGTAGAATATATCGACAGGAAACTGCCGACCCTGAACATGAACAGCTTTTGCGCCACCAAAGTACTCTGAGAAAACTCGCGCATCCAGACTGGCTGACATGATGACCAATTTCAATGGGTTGTACTTATTCGCTTGACATGGCCTCAAAATACCGTCTTTCTGATTATCAATCCTTTCCTCCAAGGCATGCCCATTATTAGAATTATTATGATCAGTATGTACCAGACCGTTAATAGATTTTGACCTTGCTTTCTGTACATTCTTTAACAATCCAAGCAATACGTCAGTGTGGATAGTTCGCTCGTGTGCCTCATCAACAATAATAACAGAATACTTGGAGAGGTATGGATCCAATAATGCTTCCCTGTAATAGCAGCATGCCATTCACCATTTGTGAATTGATTCTTCCAGATACAGCTTTAGATAATTATAAATAGCTCTATCATGTGATGTGAAGTAAACTCTATGTGGAACATGAACAATCTATCCACACATGCCTGTATATGCAACAATTAAGTCCATAGTCATGGGTATATTACTCTTTTTTTTTCTTCAGAAAAGTGAGTCTTATACACGTTATGCATCAAACCTTTTTCCCCTTATTACCTCAGAAGCAAACCGTCTGTCATATATTTGATCTTTGTTTGGCTAGACGTTACATCTTCAAATCTAATAGCGTATCCAACCTTTTGACCCAATGGAGTGCCACATTCCTCGGCAACACGTTTAGCAACAGTGATAGCAGCCACACGTCTAGGTTGAGTTATCCCAATGATACCACCATCACGGCAAAATCCCCATTTAAAAAGATACTGAGGTAGTTCTGCAAAGATATAGGCCACAACAAAATATACCTAAGGAATGTCAAGATAGCAGCTAAACTATGCAACACATACCTACATCTGTCTGATGAATAATACAAAAGACGCATTTTAAAATTTTTGGAGTATTCTAGTGTGTTTATTTCTATAGAATGAATAACAGATTTTGTTGCTTGGAAATTTTCAGAGAGAGAGAGATGGAAAGAGAGCATCCAAGAATAATCTCAAAATTTGTAGCACAATACAAATGAGTTCATTACCATTATCAGGATGTATAATTTGGACACACTCAAAATATGGAACCGACATAACAGAGTGAGCTGTCTGACAACAATTCAGCCAGTACTTTCAGGTGCAGAACTCAAGAAGTTATGACCGATCACAAACGCTCACTAACAACCACAAGAGTTCCTCAGTTTATGGCTAGACCAAGTTAGTGAGAATTACTTGGACTTAACAGAAACTTCGCTAAAAGTATGGTCTCCTGTCCTAATTCATCATTCTTCCTGCTGTCAATCCCTTGCATACCTCTCATCCTCAAACACACTCATCAAACAAAATGTGAGAAATGCCCTAATTCGGTAACAAGAGTCGAAAACGAAAAGAATAAGCAAACATGAAAAACAATAGAGAGTAAGGTTCAACCTCGGCTTGCAATTATGGGATTAAGTTTATAGTGCGCAGATGACTTCCTTAACAAAACTTCAGATTCACTATGCTTACCCGAGAGAGCTATACCTCATTTTAACAGCCACCTCGACACCTCGTTAAAAAGAAAAAGACTCTAAGAAATTAAACAGTCTAGTGATACTAAATCCACATGTACATCATCCTTTACATTTTCACCAAATAATCAACGAACCATATGTCAGCAATCTTCAAAATTTCACCAGTTCTTTAATGCTTGACTTGGGAAAACAGAAAGAAAGACACCTTATACACCTCAAAAAAGACTGACAACCCATAAACAAACAGATAAAGAAGAAAGACACAATATGCGTAATTCTTTTTATCCTTTTTACTAACTGAAGACGTGGAAGGTCTTAAAACTGACACTATGCAACATCATTAATGACCACCATCATTGAAGTATTATGTAAGGTACTGCAATACAAATAAATCTGCATCTGATGCATATCAGTCAGTTTAAGAGGATGTGTAGCAAAGTACTTACGAGTTGTCTTTCCACTTCCAGTTTCTCCAACAATTATCAGTGTTTCATTATTCCGCACTTCCTCCACGAGCCTCCTTTCAACTAGAGTTAATCAAATAACACATGTAAGATGAAATCTATAGAATACAGAAAACCAAAACCCAGAACAGATGAAAACTTAACAACAAAATAACATTAAAGTGAAAAATAATGCAAGCACTCTCTTCTCAAGAAACTGCGCACAGCATCATGCCTGTTTTTCATTACAGAGCAACACAGCACCCTAGAATACAACAACTATGTCTCAGTCCCAAACAAATTGAGAGTGTGTGATGATTCATCATCAATCGGCAAGTTTCTGCTGGCTGTCAGCCTACCGTAACCCTCCTCCTTTTTCAGTTTTCCCGGGGTTAGGACCAGCAATGTAAAGAAGCTCACAAGCAGATTAAACACAACACCCTAGAATCTCTAGATAAAATCAGTTGTAACCATCAGAAAACATAATTTCCTACAGGACTACTTAAATTAAAAATGCCAACTCATAGCAGAAAACTTACTATAAAACAATCAGTAAACTGAAAAACAGCTCACACTGCAGTACTCATAACAGGGTGGAAAAGAAGAGCAGACATTAGACTAAAGGGTTCAAATTGAACAACTAAAACAACACCTGCAGCAATTGGTAAATTTCTTCTCTGTTGCTCAATCTTTTGCTTCCTGCCAAAAAAATCAAACCTTTAAACATAAAGGCGTTTATCAACATAGCTATATACCCACAAAAGTAAGCATTTTTTAGCTTCTAGGATTGAACCAAGAAAATATAAAAGTAAAACTAATCAAGGGTATGCTAAAAAGCAGAAATCTGGCAAAAAGATCAAACCTTTGAACATAAAAAGAAGCAGTAAGCTTCTTGGATTGAATTAACAAGGGATAAAAAGTAAATTAAACAAATGGGGTATGCTAAAAAGTACTAAAAATAAATACCTGGAAAAAAGGTCCCCTTTTGTTTGATTTTGATTAGTGTTTCTTGAAAAATTGTTAGCCGCCATTGAAGGCATCTCTCAAGATTTGTTCCAACTTCTGCAAAGCTGGAAACTTTGTTCAGTATTATGAACAAGGAGCCGCTGGGACTTCTATATTTTCACTCCCAAGAGGGTACTCTGTACAAAACCACCATCGTCTGTTTTCAAGAATGATAAATTTTTAATTTTTAATATTAATTAATTTGCTGTATAGTAGTAATACTTATAATATAAATAAATGTAGAAAATAAAGAGTGCTTAAAATGGAGAATAAATTTTACATGTTTTTCAGGCTTGAGTTTTCATTGATATTGTATATAAAATCAAAATTTTGTCCTTCTAATTCCTAAATCCTAACCATAAACTTCTTCCCTCAAAGTGAGATATTATTAAGAACACAAGAAAACTTAGATCCTACTTGAATTGAGCTAAAAGTCATAAATAAAAATTTTCAATTTATGATTTATAGGTTTTTTATTTATTTATTTTAGCTTAAAAATTAAGTTTTTTATTTATTTATTTTAGTTTAAAAATTAAGTTTTTTATTTATTTATTTTAGTTTAAAAATTAAGTATTTATAAGCATTTTTCAAATTTATTCTAACATATATCTATCTATATCTATATCTATATATCTATGTTATTTAAAAATCTGAAGACCACTAAAAATGTTGTTCGAACTTTTTCTCAATCATTAAAAGATTCTACTTTAGATAAAATTATCTTTTTATCATTTTTTAATTATTGTTTAATTATATTTATAAAATTGATTCTTAAAGTATATGGAAATAAGTGATAAAGTAAGAACTTTTAGCTATGAAAAACTCCTGAATCTAATAAGCTTTTACTTCCTCTTTATTTGATACAGCTTTGATTACATGCAAAAACTAGTACTTTAAAAATACTTAAACACTATTTTAACTCAAAAAGACTTAAAATAAAAATTCAAATAGACTATAAAATATTATATCCTAACATAATCCTTTCAGAATCTGTCAACTATAAATAGCTTAAACAGAAAAAAAGTAATATTTACATATTTTTATTTTTAAATTAAAATAAAATAGACGTGTAAAATACATAATGTATCACTAATAATCAAAATGATGTTGTGTTTATACACTAGAAATTTAATAAACTTCCATTTTAAAATGATATATAATCTAATATTCTATCAAAAACTTAGGATCATAATTTAATGGTTACTCACTATTGAATAAATTTCCATTTTAAAATGATATATAATATAATATTTCTATCAAAAAACTAGGATCATAATTTAATGATTCTCACATTTTCAATAGATATAAAGATACAACAATGTGATATTATTGGGGATTGTTTAATATGAGAAATAAGGAATACTGATCTCAAAATAAAATCTAGGATTATTTTATTATGTGTTTGTTTGAGAATATTAATAAATTTTAAAATTATTTTATTTTATAATTTATATTCAATACATAAATACAATCCTTAACTTGGTTTTGGCTGACAACAATGATTTTTAATGTTATGAACGAATAGACATATTTATGTCATGTATGATATGTATGTCTACCTGATCAATTTTATATAAATTTAAATATTTGCTTGTGCACAGTCAAAATTGGAAGGCACATATGCTAGCTGTAGCCAAGCAAAGGGGTATATTTATGTATTATACCATATATATCATGCTTTAATTTGACTTCAACTAACAACTATGTCCTTCAACTTTGGATTTTCACAAATAAACAGCTGCGCTTTTATAAAGTTAAACGAATAACTATACACATTCTACTTAACATAGTACATTTACAACATTACGAAGGGTGCAAATTGCCGCGTAGAATCCATATGTATACTTATTTAATTTTATACAAGTTCAAGTGTCTAATTATAAATATCCAAAGTTGAGTAGCATAGATGTCAGTATTTATATATTATGTCTATCCTAGTTGATAAGATAACTTTATCTATCACATTTTTTATACTAAATGTCCCTTTATGGTAAAGATGTAAATTTAGAGTTTGTCGGACCCTAATACAGATATGGAAAAAAAATCATAGGGAAGATTTTCATGTGAAAATTTTCTAATATTGTACTTTTTGTTCCTCTCCTTTTCCTTTCCTTTCAATTTCCCCTCTCACCAATTGAATTTATTCGTAATTCTAATCTACTTTTCTTTTTTCCACCCTACTTCCTTTTGTTGGTGCTAACTTGCCGCTTGGATTCCTAACAATTTTTTTCTCTGTCAAATTCTTCGATTTTGATTATGGTAAACTATCCAACTCTTTGTACTTCAAAATCAACCTAAATTTCGTGATTTTTTTCCTAAGTTTTCCTTTTCTATTTCCTTATTATTTGGATTAAAGAGGTTTAATTTGATTATTTGTTGCTGATGACTATGCATATAGATGGGTTTTGTGTTGAGGGTTTTGGGAAACAACCTTTCTACTTCTATGAGGTAGCAGCAAGGTCTGCGTACAATTTACCCTCCGCAGACCCCACTTGTGAGATTTCACTGGGTATGTTCTTGTTGTTGTTGTTGACTATGCATATAGAAATATATACTATGCTATTCCTCAAGAAACTTGTATGTGATCAATAGGAATTCGAAATTGGTGATTTTAAACATTTTTTATAATCAATTTTAGTAATTGGAGCATGATGTTAAAATTTTGTCCGATTAATTTTCATACCTTAGCTCTTCTTTAATTTTTGGTGTATCGATTTCTTATCTGTTTTGATGACTTGATGTGTTATTGATAGAATTTACTTGATTTTTGATGGATATAATTGAGATTATAATGTAATAGAAAACTCAACAAATCTAGTTATTATAAGTATCAAAAAGACATTCAATCAATTGGAGTCTTAGATTTTTAAATATTTTAGAGAAGTTTTGATAGTTTTCATAATAATTGACTCTATTGAAAAGGTCTTCAAAATAATAATTAATAAAATAGATTTAAATATTTATATTATTATGTAACATATAATAATTTATATATGTTTTATTTTGTCTTACAAAATATTACAAGAAAGATCAATTTTAAAAATATTAATAAATATAATACATGAAAAGTTAAATAAATATACTTTTTTTTAACTTGACTTTAGGTCATCATTTTATTGAGTCGCCCTTGTCCAAAAACTTAAAGCTTGGTAACATATTTGGTTTTCATATGCCAATCAGAGTATCATTTTTTCTTTACATAATATTTTGTATTACTTTTAATTACAAAAATTAATATCATAATGATTGTTACCTTTATAAGCGTTCAAAGTTAAGGTACCAATTTTTAAAATTTAATTATTTGATAATATAGTTAGTTTGAACTTGAAATATTTTATAAAACATCTAACAATATTCTTATAAAGTCAATAATATGGTTGATCCAAATTAAAGTGAAATAGACAAATTAAGAAATAGAACATCTATCTATCTATACTCTATGAAAAGCGTGCAGACCCTTAAAAATATTGTTTGAACTTTTTTGCCTTTTATTAAAAGTCTCATTTTTAGACAAAATCGTCTTTTAACTATTTTTCTTTAAATTCTTATTTAATTATAATTACAATATTAATTTTTAAGAATATATGAAAATAAATGATAAAATAAGAATTTCTACCCGTGCAAAGACTCATAAATCTTCTCTATTTAATAGACTTTTACTTTTTCTTTATTTGAATCAGAAAAATATTTTATAGTTGATAAGGAAACTTCTAATTTAACATGATATACAAGATCTTTATAAATCTATAATTTATCAACATTACTTTTGTAGTGAATTATTTATCTTTTCATAAGTTCATAATCAAATTTAATTATTTTGTATAATGTTCCTTACTAGATGAGATATACGCTTTGATCACGCACAAAACATGTACAACAAGACTAGTACTATATTAAAAGCGTGAAAACCTGAACTTTTTATGCTTCGTTAAGATGCTTTGTTTTAGATAAAATTATTAAAAATATTAAACTATTTCCTTTATATTTATAAATTTATTGTTACTTTAAAACAACAAATTATCGACTTTTCAAAAATAAAATCAATATATTTATTGACTTTGAAAAAGCAACACAATTTAAACCCGATTGGTGGAATATCACTAGTTAGGTTATTGTTGAAAACGCAACACGACAACTAAAATAGGTAAATACAAACTTTTTTTTTAATATTCTAGGGTAGGGTATTTCGGTTTTCTTTTCCGAGTGTGTTATCGGTCTCTGGTGCTTCTCAAAATTTCTCTTTTTACATGGCCTTCATCGGATCTGGTCGTCTCTTTTTCTGTATGTATATTTCCTTCATCTTCACTCTTCTGCTTAGTGCTTTTGGTTCTTCGTTTAATTCAACTTATTTTTGGATGTATGTATGTGTTTTTTGTATTTGAGCTTCGAATTTTGGGGTTTGATTGTTTTGGAGGTTTTATAATTTTGAATCCCTAATTTTTTGGATGAAAGTATGTAGTTAGAGAGCAGATTAGAACATTGTGGCGCTTTAGTTTCACCTAAAACTGAGCATGATTGAAATCTTAATCCTTTGGATTATCTGAGTATGAATCCATTTTTATAGCATCAAGTGGGATTGAAATCTGGTCTGATGGGGTAATGAATTAAGATAGATAAAAAGAATTGATTGGTTTGCAATCTTGTAATGTAGAAGGCTAAAGAAATTACTCCCTTTATTCCATCTTTATGTGACAATATTTCTTTCTTTAGTTTGTTCAATAAGATGATACTTTTTTATTTTTAGAAACAGTGTCTTTGATGTCCAATAAAGAGGTGTCTGGGGGTCTTTTCCAAGCGGCAGAGGGTATTGAGAAGTAGGTAGAGAAGGAAGGGAAGTTCCGTTTAAAAGCCATGAGCTAGCTGAACATCTTTCTTCAAAGATGAGCTGATGGGGCTTGCGGAGATTCATTCCTTGTATCATTTACGAGTGAATAGGACTTATGACACAACAATTGAATATTGTTTAAAAAAAGTTGCACCAAACCATGAATATTTATATTTGATCTTCTCTATAGCATCTACTTCTCTTTTTGTGTTCCTTTGTTTCCACATTGCCACCCTGCTAGAATAGAGACACAGGTGATGATGCGTATGCCTTAGCCCCTAGCGCCTTGATACCTACACTTAGGTGCTGGCTAAACGGAGTGAAGCATACGGCCTAAACTTCACCTAGCTTCAGAACTTAAGCATGATTAAATGAGCATTTAACACCACTGGTTCCAACAATTTTTTCATGAACTGTTGGGGAATGCGATACCTTTTTAAATCTTGCTATTTAATACCAGTACCACCTTAGTGCTTTTAATCAACAAAACCTTACTTAGAGAACACAAATCATGACACAGCGGTTTCAGATATGAAGGAAAGTAGCTCATCAAGAAACGTAGTTTGTCCACTGCTCTAGGGTCAGGAAGCAGTTGGACAAAATTAGGAGGAGCTTGGAGAAGCCGATAGCAGGCAACATTAATATCATCTGATAAAGGGGGTGAAGTGGTAATATATTTAAAAAAGGAGGCAATTTGTTTTAATGGATCATGTATCTGAAGATTCAAAATAGAGGTCTTCTATAGAAATGGCTATAGAGGTTTAACCACTAGGAAGATTGTTTTGTGAGGAAAGGTTTACAATGCTAAGTAGTCATAGAAGATTGCTGTGCACTAAAATTGCTCCTCTACTTATGAAGTGGAGCATTTGAAAGATATTTAAATGTTTTGAGAGGGAATTAAAAGAATCATATATGTTGAACTATGGGGATAGCCTGAAGATAAGTTTTTCGCACCATCAATAGCTCTCACTCATTTGAGAGAATCACTCGTAATCCCTTCAACTTTACTGAATGTTCTGAAGCTAACATCGCACAGTGCAAAAGAAAACCATTATTGGACATCAAAGAAATTGTTATGGGTGGAAGATTGAGAGCTTGATTCATCTACTGGAAACTGGGAGCAGAAATGGGTCGCCAAGCTGCATTCCATGAGGCGGAAAAGTAATGGTAAAGGGTTTTTTCTGTGAAGGCATGTTCTGGCAGAACAAAGAGATCATGGCATTGCAATTGCGTTAAAAGCACGGAGCTGTCCCCTCTAAGTCTCTACCATTTGGTGGAGAGGTAATGAAGCGTGCCTAGCAATTTTGTTAGGAAGAGGGAGTTCCGGCTTCTGGTTCACAGGATATAGCAAGCATGGATTGTGACACTTCTGTACCAGTCAATAGTATATGTGTTACCATGTAACCGTTTGGCTTCATTTTGGTGCATATTTATAAGTTGATACTTCCGAATTGTAAAAGAACTAGAAAATGTGTTCCTGCATTGTGGATGAGGGAGCTGTGTTATATTTTCCTAAAAATATTGGGGGCCCATTGGGCAATATGAACATTTGAGTTGGTTTGGAGGAAGATACAAATCTGCATGATTCCCAGCATCATCTTGTGGCTTTTGTGAAGGGAGAAAAATCCGAGATGTCTTGATGGCGTATCAATTTCTGCTCATATTAAAGTCAACGTGTTTCCTGACTGTTGCCTTTTTCTGTAATTGTAAATATGTTACCAATGTAGATGCTTTAATTGACCTTATTAATTCGACCTATGGCATGTATTTATTCCATACATGCTTAGGTTGTTCTTTTTTTATTGAGTAACATTACATGTTTGCCTCTCTACTTCTATGAGGTAGCGGTAAGGTCTGCGTACATTCTACACTCCCCAGACCCCACTTGTGGGATTCCACTGGGTATGTTGTTGTTGTAACATTACATGCTTACTTTATTCTTAAAAGGAAAAACCGATTGTTTGTGCACAGAAGAGTTATGTTGTAAAACGAAGACATAAATTCTGCAAGTTTTAAAACCTTTATATATTGAACGACATTGCTGTAAATAATTTATAGTTTCTGTAAATAATTTATGACTTTACTTGGCATAAAAAAATTGTTACTTTATTGCTAGTCCTTTATGCGTTCAAGCTTTTATTCGCATAATGAACTAGTTTTCTAAATAAAAGCAATTTTCATTTTAATTGATCTTCTTTTGAGATCTTTCACATATGCACACCTATGTACATATATATATTTTGGTAAGGACACATATGGACGTACATATGTATAAATTTTAGGTCATGAACCAAATTGATTTAAACTTTGTTGCAAGTTGATCCAGTGAGCATCCTAGATTGTGAATATGTGGTTATCAATTTTACTACTTTAAAACCGTTGCTTGAATATTTTAAGGAACACTTTACAAAAGGTTGTTGAAGTATTCAATATGTGGGATGGAGGACAACTGAAAAAGAAAACTAAGTTGTTCACTTGTGGGTATTGTCATTCGATGCTATTTTTTCATGCGTGATAAACTTTTGGAGGTCTCTATAATATTGTATTTTCGAAATTACTTTTAGTTGCTTCAGGTTCTTTGATAGTTACTTTTTCAGTTTCTCGTTTGACATGAATTTAGAGTGATACTTTGACCAAAATAATGGTTTGCTGACCCTGATCTTTTCTACCATATGACATTTACTTAGATATTTTGGAGATAGTCGTGTATTTGCTGCACTAGCATATTAAATAGTGCACCTATACTTTGTACTAAATGCTTCTTATATAAATTTGGCTTTGGCTTATTAGCTTTTCAGTTCCATTGATGAACCATAAGATTCATTGAAAACATTCCCTTGTAAGGCTTTTCTATGTGATCTCCCTATTTTTTCCACATTTATTCTTGCTTGCTTTAACACTTGAGGTATAATGGAGCTGTTATAACATTTAGTTCTTTTAATCCATTTTCTTTTCTATTCCTTGTTTCTGCCTCTTCCTTTTTGCACCTTGACATTTGTGCATACCAGATCTTATAGTGAGGATAATGGGTCTCAAAGGGGCATGTTTGGGAAATGATGGGGTTTAGTACGTTGTCATATTGTGAGCATGTGCTAATCCATGGATCTATATGGAGTAGTATTTTGATATATAAGAGATCAATGTTACTTCCCTTTTTTGTAAGTCTGGCTATACGTGGCTTAATCAATCTTAAATTTTTGTGTTTCAATGTTGAGTGGTCTTTTATTTGCTTTTTTGGCACTTTTATCTGTTGGAGGTTTGAGAAGTATCTTCTGGTGTTTGCAGTTGAAAATACGATGCAAAGCTAGGACATCGGATGAATTTAACATGCAAATGGTACAACAGGTTCCCTTAGAGTGTGGCACATGCCTCCATCCTGAGACTTTAATGTGCAAGGATGGGCTTTCTGGTGTAACACAACATCCTGCAGCGACACTGGCAGTGATACCCTCAAAAAATCATCCTGCTTCACAGCAGTCTATGCCGACACATGATCATGCGGTGACACAGCTGATTCCATCCTCCCAAGACCAGGTCATGCTACAGCAGCCAGGTACGTCATGGAAATATATGCTTTATCTTAGCTGTCTTACACTTAATTGTTCTCTAGTTGTAGAAGGTTAACTTGTCATTTTTGCTGCTGGATATTGATTACTAATGAAGCCAAAAGACAGCCACGTCAATGGGCTGCGTGGACACGTCAGGAGGAAGAAAGCTTTTTCTCTGCTCTGCGACAAGTTGGGAAGGTAATTCTCTGTTTTGGCGTATACATAGACATATAGCTAGCTTCCTCTTTTGTTTTTATTTTTCTCGTGGGATCAATAATTACTGTCGTTGTCTCACTTTCTTTTTCAGAATTTTGAGAAAATTACTAGTTGCGTGCAGAGTAAAAACAAGGATCAGGTGATATGACATTTATTTACTTATTTAATTATCCACATATCTTTTCCTTTATCTGAACATTTCTATTCCTTCGATTGACAGGTCAGACATTATTATTATCGTCTTGTGAGGCGTATGAACAAGTTGTTGGGTCCAGAACTTTGTCTTGATGCCAAAAATTCCAAGGATACTAATGCTGCAATGTTGCGATGGTATGTCAGAGCCATTACCTAGTCATTCATCTCTCTCCTGTTTGTATCAAACTGATGACACTATTGTCCGGAAAATTTTGTGCTATTTCGTTAGAGCACGGCACTCTTTTGGTCCCTTTTTTAGGACATCGAATCATGCTATGCATTAAATGTAAAGGATGGTGTTCTGTAGTAAGAAATGAAGTTATGGGATCAATGTTATCCTTTTTTAAGCTTTTTTTTTTAATGGCAAGGGGAATCCGCAGCTCTATCCTTTTTTAAAATTTTAAAATGGAGTATTTTTGCTGGGATAATTATGCATTAGAGGCATGCTACACTTGTATGTCTTTCCCATGATGAAGTAAACCAGCAATATGTCTAATTTGCTGGTTTGGAGAAGTAAACCACCAACTTTGTCCTGTTCACAATAAAATCTATTATGTATACTTGGAGCAAAGTATAGCTTACTCGTGACACTTGTATATGTCAAATATCTACTTCTGTTATATAGCTAACTTTGGCTTTGTCTGTAGGTGGTCTTTACTGGAAAAATATAGCTGTAAAGCTTCAAAGCTTCATTTGAAACCACGGAGATTTAAAATATTTATTGAAAATTTGGTTAGTCAAGAGCTCAACTTTTCTTCTTTACAACGTTCCATGTTTCAGCATGATTTCTTATACTCTTAGCTGGGACTGAAATGAATTATATTGTCATAAAGGAGAGCCAGTTGTTGAAAGACCGGAAAAAGAATGTAAGAAGGCGTCCTTCTCAAGGAGAAAGTAGTTCTACAGCTGCTGCATCTCCTTCAAGTCATGGCAGAGTCTCAGCTAATGATAGTCGGACAGTTAAAGTGGTTCTTCTTGACAACCAGGACATACAAAAATTTGGATCTGGAAAAGGTTCTTCTGTAAAGCGCCATGTCACCGTGGGTGTCAATAGAAGCAATGCAAAAGTAGACTCTTCTGTGAAAAATGCTAGACATCGCCGAAGGACAGGTTTATTAATTATAAAGCTCCTGAATGATTGCATTTGTTGCTTCTTTGGCTTTTATGCTTTTCCTGCATCTTTTCACAAAGCATATGTTAGAGATATACATTGCTTCATATTGGATATGTTAAAGTATAAGTGGTTTTTAACGGTTTTTTGGCTACTACTCCTATTCTGTATGTTATGAGTTGGTTGCGCAGATTCTCTTTCATGTAAGAAGAATTATTCTTCGTATGGACTATTATAGTAGTATAGATGTTTACTTTTACATGGGAATTTTTGTTTTGTTTTTCTTACACTACTTCCAGACGGCAATGTGGCATCACAAAAATGTCTGACCAACATGTCATTGCAGTGGCAAGCTAACCATTGTCTTCCTCCGACCCTCCATACGTTAACTGACATTGTTCGGAGGAGTGTTAATAGTGATATTCTATGACTGATATAGTCTGTCTACTGCTTTGACTTTTTTCTTTTTGTTGTTCTTTTGCTTTTCATTTTCCTAGACAACAAAGCAATTTCTGAGCTCAACTCTTGGTTATATTGTCTCTGGGTGGCAGGTTCTGCATCAACAGCTGCATATAAAAGGTGGGAGAAGGCTGCAATTGCTGGAGTTTCGTTGGTAGCTGATGCTGCGGAGCATTTGGAACGGGCAACTATTGATAAAGATGTCGGACTGGTCCAGAATTCGCAGGGTGAGTAGTTAGTTGACGCAGTCTTGTTTCTATTGAGTGTTGTTGATTCCATCAAATGCATCCAACTTCTAGCTATCCTTTATATGAATAACTTGCAGGTATAAATGGTTTTGAACATGTTGGCAAAAATGTGTGTTCTTTGCCAACGTTATCACAAAATCTGTCAAATGAGACCAATTTACAGAGTTGTATGAAACTCAAGCTCCAGCTGTTTCCTGTTGATGAAGGAACTAGAAGAGCCCTGGAAATGGTGGGTTAATTGAACCTCTTTGCTGTTCTGTGATTAACTGGTTACAACATTTAATGTGAACTTTTTTTTTCTATCTCTGTTCTGTGTCAGGATAATCATAACCCGTACTTGGAGCTCACTCTAAGTAATCGAAAAAAGATGTCATCCGTTTTGGAACATCTCAATCGTAAATGGGGAAGTTCGAGCATAGCAATTGGAGAACTGGTGCTTTTTCCTTACCATGTACAGATGGAAAGCCTGGTGCAATCCCCGAGATGGACCAAAGATACTACACAAAGTGCGGCTGATGTGCATAATCTGATTGGAAGACCTCCAATTTTCCGTCTCAGGTCCGTGTTTACATTTTCTTTTGTATCTTTCAGAAGTTATGTCTACATAGTTGTGGGACTGATTTATTTTCCCTTCTTTTAGATATGGTTGGTTTCCAAATGCTGAGCTTGGAACTTCTGAACAATTGTCATCTACTATTCCATTTATCCAGAATACTAACCCTACTATCACAGAAGAAAAGAATGCAGAAATATTAGCATCATCCAATGGTGAACTTGTACGATTTTCTAAAGAACCACTAGCTTCTAAGCCAAGAGTGACTGTAACATCCTCCTCAAATAAGCTGTCTGGTGAATCAAGCTTGCAAGCTAGCATGGGTCTAAATACCTACAGTTATGATCATGATGAAACTCTGCCATCTCTTAGAAGGGAGAGCGGGGATGCAACCACAGCAGAACAAACTGAGATGGTAATTTTTTTTCGTTAGTTTCATTTCATTCTGGCATGATTTGCTTTATAGAAACTCAGAGAACTGCCAATTTAGTTGAATTCCATTTGCCTCTTTTACTTCAGCTTATCCTTGTGTTTGCTTTTATTGTCTGCATTTTTAAGTGATGAATAAAGTCATAGCACACCTTTTTGGAACTTACCGAGTTGTCCTATTGTATGATGAATTTTAGGAAATTTGGTTTTGTCAGCTTTGTATGGGCTATTTCTATTCTTCTAGTATGCGGATTTTGCTTTAGGTGAGATATGGAGATTGCCTTATCTTGATGATGCAATAGCTTATTAAGGAAACAATTTTAGGTAACAAATTTTTAACGAGATGGCTAGCATTGAGTTTTGGTCTAAGGGAGGAATCAAAATAAAATCTGCTGGTACATCGTGTCAAAGCGGATAAGACTTCCATGGAAAGAAACTGCCTATTTGAAGTTGCACCAGGACAAATCATTTTTAAAGGAGTGCACTGTATCAAGAAAATGTGCTGATATGAATCAGGGAGCGAATATTGACTAAATTGATCCAATTAAAAATCCAGCTTACTTTAATCTGTTGCTCAAGAGAGTGCGAGTGAGGATATCAAGGTAAGATCAAGTGTTATTCCCAATTTAGACAGCGCCAATCCTCTGCTGCTGTCTTGAGAAGTTTGTCCCATGAAAAATATTTATGAAATTAATTTTTTACGGTCTAATTTATTTGAATTATTTGCACAAAGGCTAAGAGCCTGAGTAGTTACGTCTCTAAATGACCAGTCAAATCTGACTGTAATATTACTCATTGCAGAAGGAACAAAATTAGACAATAAAAAAATCCCCTTTAGATCAGCTATTAAAGAAGTGAGTACTCAGTACCATGAGCTAGCTAGGGAAACTCAATAGGTGTTGTGATACATCTTTCACTTAACACGTTTTTTACTTGCTTCGGAGAAACTGAAGTTCTATCATCAAATGTTCAAGTTGAAGCAAATGGACTTTGAGGTTCTCCCGGTTTTATTCCTTTTTTTGTTTTTGTGTTTTAAAGGGAATCGTTTTTGGTTTAAAAGAATGGTGGATTGCATATCAATGAGTAAGTTACAAGTTGCTAATTATTCTATTCTTGATTTGTTTACTTGCTTTCTATTAGCATGATATGCAGGGAAACAAGGCCAGTGCTTTTTCAGCAGGGGACTGGGAAGATAGCCTTACCAACATAAGTGTTGGAGATCTTCTCTTTGATGCACCTGATGATGAGGAAACAGACTGCATTGACTCAGCTTTGCATGGAAGCTCTCATTTTCTCCAACAGATGCCAGTAAGCTACGACTCGTTTGATGCAGCGATTGCTGCTCATATATATAAACATCAAAGCAAAGCTGGTCCTCAGATGGCTCTTCCACCTCAAGCATCTTCCATTTGGAATGTTGAAGATACATGTGATGGTTTTGCATTTAAGAAAAATGTTGCTTTCAGCGGTGAAGCGCAGCATTCATCCAGCAATGTTGATACGGAGAATTCCCAGAGGATTGCTCCGTCATCTTCCCTAGCATTGGATGCAGGAATCAAGGTTTATGTCAGAGAATCTTATCAATCATCACTTTCTGCTGTTACAGATGGAGCATATGCATCATTTTTGTTTTCTTTTGCAGGATTTGCCTGGGAACATGGAATCCTTTGCTGGTGAACCTGCTCGTGATGATCCAGTGGATGAGTGTCAATTGGATGATTCTGCGAAGGATCCTAATGGGCTCTGTGGCATATATTGGGTAAATCTTTTCTTACTTATCCTGCCTTTCTGCTCATTATTTGTGCTTGCATCAGTTATATATACAGCCATCTAGTATGTCGGCTTTGAGGGCATTACCAAATTCCTTTTCTTCAACTCTGCAGACGGACTCTTTAGGACCGCTAGAATTGGATGCACCTTCATGTAGATATCATAGTGAAGACATAACTCTGAGTGATAGTCTTGGTGGATTTAACCGCCTCATAGTTAACAGTCTGGATGCATTTCAAAATTGCTCGTTCTTTGGGTTGGACAAGAAAGATACTGGATCTACTGTTGATACTGTAAAGAATTCTGATTTAAAAATCGGTGGTGAAGTCTAAGCTTCTCGACTGTGGAACTGGAGTAAGTAGACGGTTTATTTGTTAAAAACTTAGTTCAGCTAACTTATAGGGGTGTCGTAACAATTTCAAGTCCATAACTTCCTGCATGCGCGCAACATGCAAATATGCATGCCACTTGTAAAGAGAAAAAGGGGGTTGAAATGGTACAAAAGTTCTCTCCTTAATGTACAAAGTGTAACTCTTGAGAATATTTCAGTGTCTCTGGATGTGTACATTGTGTAGAATTTATGTGTAACATGTGAAAATGCCAAAAAGAAAATTTTCGGTTTATTTGACTGATAGATGTTCCCATACTCCAATTTTGGCTGTCCTTTTACACTGTACCAGTTGTTTTACAAAAAATTCCTGCGAGTATACCCCATATGACTCCGTCGGCTCGAGATTTTTGCAAACTCTGAAAGTATGCTTTATATAATGTTTATAAATATGCTTTATATAATGTTTATAAATCATATATTGCTATCAAAGGATGTGATGTGGCGGAAGCATGCCAGTGCTCACAACAATTGAGTCTTTATGATCAAGGATTTGCACTCAAAAATGATGGTGGAGCGTTTTTTATGTGTGTTACTCATGAATTTTTTGATAATATCACTTTTGGATAATTTTTTCACAAAATTTTAAAGAATTGTCCGTAATAACTAGGGAAAGAATTCATTAGCGTTGCCCTGATCTAGATGGCCCTTTTTAATATTTAGGGGCTACTCAATAAGAATTAGGTATTTTTCTCAATTTTTCGTGTTTGTTAGACCATTAATATCTTAGTGATATGACTTTCTAGCAATTTTTTGCAAGAGCCCATAGAATTGTCCGAAATGACTTGGGGAAGAATTCTTGTAGCTTTGACTTGATCCACGCGACTTTTTAAGTATTTAGGGGTCTCTTAATAGGAATTAAGTAATTTTCTCCATTTTTCGTGTGTTCTTGAATTTTTTGGTGATATGACTTTCGATCAAGTAACAAGAAACAAGCGATTTGAACAGTTTTTCGTGGGTGTTGGCCCACGATTTGTGGTGCTGCTAGGGGATCTGGACCAACTATCTCGAAAAATTACACCGACTCATCTGTAACAAGCCCGTCAAGAATCCTAGGTGGCTTGGTGATGCCGCAGAACGCCTGATAGGATTTTATGGGCCACGCAACAGGAAACAAACTATTTGGACAATTTTTCACGGGTGTTTGCCCATAGTTTTTGGCCCTGCCCGGGGATCCGGGCAAACATTCCAAGAATATTACATTGACCCATTTGTAACGGGCTCGGCAAGAGGCCTAGGTGGCCTGGTGATGTCGCAGGACGCCTGGTAGGATTTTATGGGTCAAGCCACAGGAAACAAGCGACTTGGGCAGTTTTTTCTGAGTGTTAGCCCATGGTTTGTGGCGCTGCCTAAGGATCCGGGCCAATTTTTGCGAAAAATTACACCGATCCATCCGTAACGAGCCTGGCAAAAGGACTTGGTGGGTCGATAGCGCCGCAAGATGCCTAGTAGGATTTTATGGGCCAAACAACAGGAAATAAATGATTTGGCCAGTTTTTCATGGGTGTTAGCCCACGATTTTGTGGCACTGCCTGGAGATCCGGGCTAACTTTCATGAATTATTACACCGACTAATCCGTAACTAGCCCAGCAAGTGACCTAGGTGGCGCGACTGGCCGCATGTCACCTGGTAAGATTTTCTGGGCCATGTAACGAGACTTTAGTAATTTTCTCGTGGTGTTAGTCCACTATTTATGGCGCTGAGCGGGGATCTGAACCAACTTTCTCAAAAAATCACACGGACCTGTCCTAATGAGCCCGACAAGAGGCCCAGGTGGCTTGGCGGTACTGTAGGATGCCTTGTAGGATTTTATGGGCCAAGCAACAGAAAACAGACAATTTGGGCAATTTTTTGTAGGTGTTAGCCCATGATTTATGGCGCTGCCCAGAAATTCGGGCCAACATTCTCAAAAAATTACATCGATCCATCTGCATCGAGCCCGACAAGAGGCTCAGGTGGCCCAATAGAGCCACAGGATGCCTGGTAGGATTTTATGGGGCAAGCAACAGGAAATAGGCGATTTGGATAGTTTTTCATAGGTGTTAGCTCACGATTTCTGGCGCTGCCCAGGGATCGAGGCCAACTTCTCCCAATAATTACACCAACCCGTCCATGACGAGCCCGTCAAGAGGCCAAGGTTGCCCGGCAGGCCGCAGAACGCCTGGTAGGATTTTATGGGTCAAGCAAAGGAAACAGGTGATTTGGACAGTTTTTCGTGGGTGTTAGCCCGCGGTTTGTGGCGCTGCTCGGGGATCCGAGCCAACGTTCTCAAAAAATTATGCTGACCCATCCATAATGAGCCCAACATATGGAGTAGGTGGCTTAGTAGTGCCGCAGGACACCTGGTAGAATTTTATGGGCCTAGCAATAGGAATGAGGTGATTTGGGAAGTTTTTCGTGACTGTTAGCCCACGATTTGTGGCTCTGCCCGGGGACCCGAGGCAACTTTTTCAAAAAATTACATCGACCCATTAATGAACCCAACAAGAGGCCCAAGTTGCTTGGCGATGCCGTAAGATGCCTGACAGGATTTTATTTGCCAAGCAATAGAAAATAAGTGATTTGGGCAGTTTTCATGGGTGTTATCCCACGATTTGTGGCGTTGTTGGGGGATTCAAGCGAACATTCCCAAAAAATTACACCGACCTGCCCATAAGAAACCTAGCAAAAGGCCTAGATCGCCCGATGGTGCCGCAAGACGCCCTTGTAGAGTTTTATGGACCAAACAATAAGAAAATAGATGATTTGGGCAGTTTTTTGTGGGTGTTAGCCCTGGGTTTGTAGTGTTGCCCCAGGAGCTGCGCCACATTTCTCTAAAAATCATGCTGACCTATCCGTAACGAGTCCAACAAGAGGCCTAGGTGGTCCAGCGGCACCCAGGACACTTGGTAGGATTTTATGGGCCAAGCAACAAGAAACAAATGATTTGGACAATTTTTCGTGGGTTAACGGCTAGGGTTTGTGGCGTTGCCTGGGGATCCGAGCCAACTTTCTCGAAAAATTACATCGATCATCCAAAACGAGCCTGACAAGAAGCTCAGGTGGTCCGGCGGCATTGGCGGAGGTCCAGTAGAATTTTATGGGGCAAGGAATAAGAAACAAGTGATTTCGTATGTTTTCTGTGGGTGTTAGCCCACGAATTCTGGGGCTGCATAGGGCCCTACACAAGATTCTTGAAAATCATACGGCTGGGTTGACAACAAGCCTGACAAGAGGCCCAGGTGGCCCAATGCATTGGTGGAGGCTTGGTAGGATTTTATGGGCTAAGGAATAGGAAACAGGTAATTTCGCCAGTTTTCTATGTGTGTTGGCCTACGGAGTCTGGGGCTGCATGCCAGCGCAAGATTCCCGAAAAATTATACGGGTGGGTCAGCAACGAGCCTTGCAAGAGGTCTAGGTGGTTCGGCGGAGTTGGCGAAGGTCTGGTAGGATTTTATGGGCCAAGGAACAGGAAATAGGTAATTTTGACAGTTTTCTGTGGGTGTTAGCCCACAGATTTTGGGGTTGCGTGGGGCTCGGCGTAAGATTGCCAAAAAACCATATAGGTGGGTATGCAACGAGCCAGGTAAGAGGTCCAAGTGGCCCAACGATATTAGCGGAGGTCTGGTAGGATTTTTGGGCCAAGGGACAGGAAATAGGAGATTTCAGCAGTTTTTTTTTGGGTGTTAGCCCACGGTTTTTCAGGCTGCATGGGGCTTCGACACAAGATTGCCAAAAATCATACGGGTGGGTCTGCAACTAGCCTGGCAAGAGGCCCAGGTGGCCCAGCAACATTGGCGGTGGCCTGGTAGGATTTTGTGGGCCAAGGGACAAGAAACAGGCGATTTCGACAGTTCTGTGGGTGTTAGCTCACAGTTTTTCGGGCTGCATAGGGTTCCGACGCAAGATTGCTGAAAAATCATACGGGTGGGTCTGTAACTAGCCCAACAAGAGGCCCAGGTGGCCCGACGGCAAAGGCGGAGGCCAGGTAGGATTTTATGGGCCAAGGAACAGGAGACAAATGATTTGGTTAGTTTTCTGTGGGTGTTAACACACTAGGTTGCGTGGGGCTCTGACGCATGATTCCCAAAAAATCAAACGAATGGGTCTGCAATGAGCTCGACAAGAGGCCCAGGTGGCCCTATAACGTTGACGAAGGCTTCGTAGGATTTTATGGACCAAGGAACAGGAAATAGATGATTTCGGCAATTTTCTATGGGTGTTAGCCCACGGATTCTGGGGTAGCATGAGGCTCCCGTGCAAGATTTCCAAAAAATCATATGGGTGCGTCCGCAACGAGCCCGACAAGAGGCCAGGTGGACCAGCGGTGTTGGCGGAGGCCTCAAGCAATAGGAAACATGTGATTTGGGTAGTTTTTCGTGGGTACTAGCCCATAATTTGTGGCACTTCCCAGGGATTTGGGCCAACTTTCCTGAAAATTTACATCAACGTATCCCTAACGAGTCTGATAAGTGGCTTAGGTGGCTTGGTGGCACCGTAGGATACCTAGTAGGATTTTATGGGCCAAGCAACACAAAACAAGCGATTTGGGCAGATTTTCGTAGGTGTTAGCCTACAGTTTAGTGGCCTGCTCGATGATCTGGGCCAACTTTATCAAAAAATTACACAGACCTATCCGTAGCAAGCCTGACAAGAGGCTCTGGTGGTGCGACAACGCCCCAGGACGCCTGGTAAGATTTTATAGGCCAAGCAACAAGAAACAAAGGATTTGAACAGTTTTTCGTGTGTGTTAGCTCACAGTTTGTGATGTTGCATAGGGATCCGGACCAACTTTCTTGAAAAATTACACCGACTCATCTGTAACAAGCCCAGAAAGAGGCCCTGGTGGCCTGACCGCGCCGCAAGACGTTTGATTGGATTTTATGGGCCAATCAATAGGAAACATGTGATTTGGGTAGTTTTTCGTGGGTGTTAGCCCATAGTTTGTGACGCTGCCCGAGGATCCAAGCCTATTTTCTCAAAAAATTACTTCGACCCATCCGTAACTAGCCCAGCAAGAGGCTCGTGTGGTCCGGTGGCACCGCAGGATGCCTGGTAGGATTTTATGGGCCAAGACACGTGAAACAGACAATTTGGGAAGTTTTTCATGGATATTAGCCCATGGTTTGCGCCAGTACTTGGGGATCCGAGAAAACTTTCCCAAAAAATTACACTGATCCATCCATAACGAGTTCAGCAAGAGTTCCAGGTGGCCCTGCAGCGCCACAGGACGCCTGGTAGAAACCCTTATTGTTATTTAATAGGTCAAATGCCTTTTTTTTTCAAATAAATTTTATTTATTTTATTTTTAAACACATTATTTTCCTAATAATATATATTCTTTTACTTAGCAAATATTTATCCTACTTCAGTTCGAGAAAAAATTTAAAATAAAATATTTCTTATTTTATTATAGTTACTATCTTTATCGTTATCCAAATAAAAATTAGTGTGGGGTTTACTATGACCTTATATTT
>JAOTQR010000109.1:2156834-2167164 GCA_025774065.1 Solanum ossicruentum | reverse complement strand
TACTATGACCTTATATTTATGACATATATTATTTATTACAAAGGTATAATATTCTATTTTAATTGATAAAATAAGATTAAGAAAAACATTATTTTCTTACATTTTTATTAGTTAAAGTGATTCTAAAAGAAACAAAACAAGAAAAGAGTTCTTTAGAAAAATAACTTTTATTTTTTTCACATTATTTAAGAGCATTTTTTACCGTCGCTCCCTAAATTTAATATTGAGATAATATTCCACCGGAATTTGTCTGAAACAATAGAAGACAAAAATTAGCAGGCAGGGGTCAATTTAATATTGTACTAAGCAGTTATATTTCGTTGTCTTACTATATATAATCCCTTTGACACAATCAACTATTATTAGGTGTGCATCGATTTAAAATTTAAATTTGATTGAATTCGACCTTGATAATTTGTAACATTAAATGTTGTTTTTAATTACAAATCTAAATATAATATTTGTTAAGATTTTAATTTTTTAAATCATTTAATATATTATAAATGAGTTAATTTGATTAATTTAATTTTACAATGCATAAATTTAATTAAAGGAGAATCACTTCTATTCTATCAAAAATTTTAATTCTTTTGTTCGGAGGGGTCAATATCTCAAAGATTAAAGCATGTGCCTACAAACATATAATGTCAAGGGGTCGAATCCAAAAAAAATGAAAATATCTTTTTCTTGTGGTAGGTAAATCATCGTCACTTGAAGGCTCGAACAGTGGACCATTGATTAAGAATACAGAAATATCTCATCCATTTCATCACATCATCTATAGTAAATTTTAGTGCTCTTCGCTCACATACACAAATGTATTTAGGGTTGTTTGTGGCTTTGTGCCTTGTGATGGTTTAGACTGACATAATTCTAGTTGTATGGTTCCTGCCATATGTTGTTTATTGTATTTCAATTATTATAGTATTTTGTTGTTGTTGTTTTCTTTTAGACTTTATATCATTCTTTCTTTTTCTCATTATTTTCTTCTTTTTTACTTGAATTTGATGCACTTGAACTGAGGATATGTTGAAAACAACTTCTCTATCTTTATGAGATAGTAATGTGAAACTGTAACACCGAGAATACAAAATTCCATTGAATGCATCACTAATAAAGGTATATTCTTCTTCACCATCATTATTTGTGGACTAAAATGAAGAGAGAGATTATATAAGAGTCCCCTTTAATCAACATTAAGCAAAAACAACAATGGCAAAAAGTAACCAAAAACCTCATGCAATAGTAATTCCATGCCCATTTCAAGGCCACATAAACCCTAGTATTCACCTTTCACTAAAACTTGCAACAAAAGGCTTTACCATAACATTTATCAACACAAAGTACACCCATGCCCAAATTACCAAATCACAACAACTAGACCAAAACTCAACAACAACAACAACAAAAACTCATGACATATTTGCAAAATTTCAAGAATTTGGCCTTGACATACATTATCAAACAGTTAGTGATGGTTTTCCCTTAGAACTCGATCGATTTTCGGGGACGAATACCGAGGAATTTTGGGAAGGATTTTTAATAAAATACCCTTTTCATGTTGATGAAATTGTTGGGAAGTTAGTAGAATTGGAGAATCCTAAGCCAACATGTTTGATTGTTGACACTTTCTATGCTTGGGGGACAGCAATTGCTGATAAGTATGGACTTGTTAGTGTTTCATTCTTCACTGAACCTGCTTTGGTGTTTACTATAGACTATCACCTTGATCTCTTGGTGCAAAATGGTCATTTTGGTTCAAATGGTAACTTTTCTATATCCTCTCTCTTTGAGCGTATGATAATTTACGTGACACGCTTTTCTTTATAATATGTTCCAAAAAGAATGTGATCATTTTATATTTGGAATCATTTAACTCTGAAATTCTCATTTTATCGTCAATGATATGATCACTACACAGAAATATTTAAGATTTGTTTCAGATTGCAAAATTTAAAAGTCTTCTTTTTTTCTTTAGAAAAACTTCGTATTCAGTTAAATGATATGATCTAGCAAACTCTTATCTGTCCTTGTTTTCTTGGAAATTCATAGCCTAGAGTCTTCAACATCTCAAAGAAGAAAACTTTTGAAGTTTAACTTCTATGTGTAACCTAACATATTTAGATGAATAATAATGGTTTATAATAAGTATGATCAAACCTAAAAGTTTAAGCAAGTTACATGTTACAACCAAATTTAATTCGAGCCGGAAAGTCCTACTTTGGGTAAAACACCTCCTATTAAAGGTTACTTTATTTCAAGGGTTCGAATCATGATCTCCTATTAAGAATAAAAAATTTAATTATCATTTCATCACAATCTTTGATGGTATGCAGTGGTGGTGTCACCCTTTTCAAAGAGATGTCAATTCACGCCCTTTGATTCTCTGGAAAATAACACAACTATTTAGATACATTTTTTTTGATGTGTGTATATATCTACATGCTATATGTTGAATTTCCTCGAATTCATTATGTGATTACTTTTTTTATATTTTGACTTATCTTGATGAAATCCAATTTTTGCCAGTACGTGATAGAATATGTTAAAATACGTTGATAGCATAAATAGTTAACTTCACTATCTTCATTTAGTGTAATTGGTAAAGTTGTTGCCTTGGAAACAGCCTCGGGTAGAAATGCAATGTAAGATTGTGTACAATAGACTCTTGCGTTCGTAAATATGATATGATTTGTCTAACTTTTTCTACTATTGTTTCGATAGATAATCGAAAGGATATCATAGATTATATACCAGGAATTTCAGCAATTGATCCAAGTGATTTGCCTTCATATTTCCAAACAAAAGAGACATCAACTATTCTTCATCAAATTATCTACAAAGGTTTTGAAGATGCCAAGAAATCAGACATTATAATATGTAACACAGTACAAGATCTTGAATCCAAAGTAATTTCAACATTTCAAGAACAAACAAAAAAACCCTTTTATGCTATTGGTCCAATTTTTCATGATCATCAAGTCAACTCATCACACATTGTCAAAATTTCCAAAAGCATGTGGTCAGAGTCAAATTGTTTGGAATGGCTAAACACTAAACCTAAATCCTCAGTGTTATATTTTTCATTTGGTAGCTTGTATGGTCCAACCAAGGAAGATGTTGTGGAATTTTCTCAAGGATTAATGCTTAGCAAAGTGGATTTTATTTGGGTACTTGGACCTAATTTTGCGAATAATTATTTACCGAGTGGATTTCAAGAAAATGTAGATCGAGGGTTGGTTATATCGTGGTGTGATCAACGAGTCGTACTGTCACATCCAGCAATTGGAGGATTTCTGACACACTGTGGATGGAATTCGATTTTGGAAAGTGTATGGGCAAGTGTACCAATGATATGTCATCCCATAGGTGTTGATCAACCTACAAACAGAAAGTTGGTGGCTGATGATTGGAAAGTTGGTATTAATCTTTGTGATAATAATAAATCAATTATCACAAAGGAGGAAGTTGCAAAAAAGATAAATTTTATTATGAGTGAAGAAAATTCAAAAGGGTTGAGAAAGGCTTTGAAGGAAGTGAAAAAGACTATGGAAATTGCATTATCAGAAAATGGAAGTTCAGAGAAAAACTTTGATTTGTTTGTTAAGGATGTAATGGCCAAAACAAAAATGGCTATTTCTTAAAACTTAGTTTACAATTTGTAGCTACTTTTGTAAGATGTCATAATTGTTTTTGGGATTTCTTCTCTTTTTATTCAAACTACAACAACAACATGAGCTCAAAGGCTCCTGTCCATTACAGAGTAAGAGAGGTCGAATGTACGCAGCCTGAACCCTATGTTTAAACATAGATCGACTGTTTCCGGATCATTTATTCAAAGTAACATAACAAATATCATGTTTGATAGCTTTTTAATTGCTTCATATAAAATTCAGCAAATAAAATGTAATTTAACAGTACAAAAAACTTATTTGAGTAACTAATTAATGGCTTGAAAATGGGGAAGAGCAAAATTGAGATAACATCTTAGCCATATGAATTAAAAAATTGCCACAACCATTGGAGTTGTTGCTTGTTTCCTGTTGAAATTTGGCAGCATTTTTCTTCCTTTCACATGAAGATTTCTGAATTTCAAAGAAACCAAGATTAAAGAAAGAAATAATTAAAAAGAAAAAACACAACATTTGTTAAGTAAGTGTGGTTTAAGCCCAAAAAAAATATTTGTTCCAATATAAGTGTCGCTTTAGAAATTCAACGTAAGAAATAGTACTTTCTCTGTTCCAAAATAATTAAAAATTTTTGAGGTTTTTTTCAACGTTCAGAATAGTTGAATTGTTCAAAGTTCAAGATGAATGTTTGAAACTTTTTTCATATTTGCCCTTTCATTTATTGAAGTTTTATATTTTTTAGGAGACAAATTACACTATATATTTATGATTCCACAAAGAGTAATAGTGGAAAGTATGATAAAAATTTTGTCTTTGAATACTTTTCTTAATATGTGTGCATTAGTTCATAAATTCAATTATAATGGGACGAAGGGAGTAATTGTTTTCAATTATATTTTCATATTAAAGAACTACCCCTCAGTTCCTATTTGTCTGTTTATATTTGACTTGACATATTCTTTGAGAAACAGTAAAAGGATAATTTTACTATATCATTTCTATTAATTATAAGTCATCATAATATTGAAAAATGAATAATATTTAATAACAAGGTAAAATAGATATAAAATAATAAATTATTTTTTGATTTTTCAAACTAAACAGAGTAAAATTAAACAATTATTTAAACCTTAAAACATCACTCACATTCAAAAGTCAAAATATTAGTTATTTTTCTTATGAACGTGAAATGAACTAAAATAATACTTTTTAAAATAAAAGAAATAATTTAATAATATATTTTTTTATTTATTTTACTTATTATATAAAAATACATTTGCAAATTGAATATGTAAAAATGGATGAAAGGGAGTAATTCCCAAAGAGTTGATTTATTAGTCAAAATACATTTGGTCAAATTTCCAAATTCCAAAGTTGAGATATTTTAAAATTTAAGCAACCCCTAGATAAATTTCTCAATTAAAAACTTGGGAAGTTATTTCATGTATAGTATTCTCTCCGTCTCATATTATAAGAGTATTTTTTTTTATTTTATTTGGTTATTAATAAATTATTAATATATTAGTAAACTTTATCATTTTACTATTTATTTATCTCAATATATATTAAATTAAGTTAAAAAAACCATTAATATATTAATTAATGTTGAGGATAAAATAAAAAAAATAATTAATTTTATCCTAATTTAGTAAGTGCTTTTATAATATGAGAAAAATATTTATAAAAAGATTCCTTATAATATGGGACGGAGAAAGTATGATATATGATTCCAACTTTTCAAAAATATTATTGTATTTGTATTAAATTTTTTTAAAATATATTATTTTTTAGTAATTTACACACTCTTGATGATAATACAGTATTTTAAAAAAAAAAACTGTTCATTTTTAGAAAATAGGATGTATTTTTGCTAACTACTCAATAAACACTTTAAAAATGACATAGTTTCTTGATTATAGAAAAAATCAATTTTATCATTATTTCATTTTTTAATAAAATTCATACACATAAAGTTCAGTGTAAAAATCAAGATAAGTTGCACTTTTAGAAATTTAGAAATATATATTGGAAATTAACATATGTGAAGACAAAATAAGAAAAGAAAAAAAAGTAGTAATTAATTAATTGGATAATATAAGATAAATGGGTCACATACTGCAATATATTCAGCTGTCAGTTTATCTTCTGTATTTCCATTAATTAATTTCTGAATTGAAAGTTCTATTCTATACAATTAATTAAAATGAATTCAAGATTTTCCAAATAAGAAAAAGGGGATAATGACATTTTAATCTCTTAATTATTGATGAATTATATTTTTAGTTATTGTGATGTTTAATTAATTTACTGCATATGTTATTACTGTAATTGTTACTAGGTTATTTGATTAAAAATATTTAACCTTCAATTTTGAAATTTGTAATTATTGATCTCTTTGTTAATAAATATTCACCCAACTTATTACTCATATAATTATCAATTGTTTTTTGTATCTCTTTGTTAATAAATATCCACACAAGTTTGTACAGTTTGCATGTTTTGTTTTAATAATTCAAGCAATAGGAATTTTGATTAATATTTTAAAATGTATTTTTTTATTATATTAATATGAGGAGGATTAACTTATAGTATTTTTCGTATAGTTTTCAACTATTTAAATTTTATATTTTAAATATAAAATTCAGTTACTTCAATTTACCTTTAAAATTTAATCAAATCAACCTCAAAAAGTGAAACAATAACAAGTAAAAATATAAAATAACTAAGAATACTAAATGTATTTCCTTAAATAATACTTAAGACCTAAAACTATCAAGATGTCAAAAAGAAAAAAATACATTTTTTTCGAAAAAAACTAAAAAACAAGTAACATAAATTAATTAAAACTATAACTTTTTCAATTTTCATATTCATTCAAATCGAACAAATAAATTAAAATAAAAATTATTATTAATTATCAGGGGTTGAAATTCAAATTTATCCATAATAGAAGGATCAAATATACAATTATCCTAAAAAGTGAGCTCAAGGAAAAAGAAAAAAAGTAATCTTACCGATTGACGGGGAAGACGATGATAATGATGACGATGATGATGAGGAAGGGGTTCAGCAAGAACATAGACATAAACAATAGAGCCATCTGTCAAATTATAATAAGATAATAAATTATTACTTTTCAATTTAATTGATTTGTAATAAAGTACCAAATAATTATCATTATCTCCCCATGCTTTTTTAATCAATTTCTCCAAATCTTTCACTTTATCTGCTTCTTTAACCTCTGTATACATCTCCGACGTCGGAGATTTCACGTTTATCGTCAATTTTCCTTCTCCGGTCGCCGGAATTTTTACCCGAAGAGATGGGTTTGTTGATGAAGCTGAAGAAGAAAACATTTTTTTTGGTGCTTTAGTTTTTTGTTACTTACCTAACACACCCTTTCTTTTTTGGGTAAATATATAGTAAGTCCACTTTTAAGTTGGGCTACTTTACTAATCCAACCCTCCAAATTGTGTGAGTTTTGACTGAGTACGAAGTTTAAAATAAAAATTGTTGGAAATTTTTTTTTAAAGAAATTGTTGTTTTACCATAAATTTGAATAAAAATAATATTGTATTTTTGAAATAAATTATTTTATGATTTTATTTCAATTAATTATAAGATAAATTTATTGTAAATGAATTTTGTGATTAGTTATTCTTTTTTTCTTGTATCAAACAAGTTTCAAAAGGTTTATATTATCGAGGATATGACCTTAAATAGAAAGAGCTGGATGTAATGAGTTATGTAGAAGAGTAGAATGTTGTAGTCTTGCCTTATGATGATTTTAAATTTGTTATAAGATTAGTCGTGTTATTATAGTTGTGTTATTATTGTTCTTCAATTAGTTTACTATTTTTATTATCTTTTGATAGAACTGATATTGCTTTTCAATTATTTTTTGACTTGAGAGTTATACATTTGAGTTGAGGATTTTTTAGAAACAGTCTTTCTATTTCTATGAGATAATGATAAGATCTGGATACACTCTATCATTTCTAGTTTTCCCCATTTGTAAAATTTTATCGAATGTATTATTAACTTTATTGTATAATTTGTTGATTAATTTGTTCCCTCTGAAAAGTGAGAGAAATAGTATTTGCTTCATTCAATTTTTATTATTTACTTTGGACTTTGCACACTCTTTAATAAATAATAATTGATACGAAGATTTTATCATATTATTCATATTAATTAATGTTTAATGCTAGATCTCAAAAATATTATTTGAATATTGAAAAATGCAATTAGAACATTAGAGAGAAGTTCTTTTAAGTAGAAAATTAGAACAGATTTTTTTTTCTTAAAATCCAACTGCATAACTCATTTAATTTGCTTCATTGATTTCAATTTTTAATACAACTTCATTCAATTAACTAAAATAAAGGAATTCATTAATGCACGCATATTGATCTATTTCGCGTAATTTTAGAGGTAATAATTGAACGGGTTAAATCAAATTTAAATAGGTCAAAATATAGTAAGAACTAACCATGTAATTCCAATAAATGACATCATGGTCGGAGATATTATATACGATATAAAATTTATATACTTTTTAAAATGATTTTAAATGGCATAATTTCTAAAAATTAAGTCCATAAGATTAAAATGATTATACTTATTATAACTTACTAATTATAATTATCAAGGAGCATAAGAACCATCTTTCTTTCACATCGTATGTAGATGAAGTTTTATTTAACTCATAGAAACGAATGGAAGATTTATTATTAGTGAATTTAGATCAAGTTCAATAAATATACATTAACAAGCATAATTTTTTTTCTTCCATATAAATTCATCAATTGAATTAAAAGTACTAAATTTAATTGAATTGAGTGCATCCCCACCAAATCCGCCATTGCCAACATCCCTACAAGTACTTATAAAGCCATCATAATTATTCAATTATCACCATAGAGTAAACCCCTAAAATCAAAGCATATACATAGTATAATTTACAAATTATAATTTATGGATGAGCTTTAGCTATAACTTACAAGTTATAATTTATCAAGGAGCTTTGACAATAATTTACAAGTTGTAATTGTTAGGAAATATGATTTGCAGATCTAAGAAGAAGAAGGAGGATTGAGGAAGAAGAAGTTCTTCCTAGAGAGAAGACAGAGAAAGAATAATCTTTTTAAAGAGAGAAATATTTTTCGTGGTAACGCCCAAAAATTGAGTAAACTCCATGGCGATAAAGTTATATATATTAATGATATCCGGATATTTATAATACACAGAATACATGTATACATGGAGAATGAACCGGGATAATACATAAATATAATATCAGGTTCCACAACCTAACAGTAATTTGTCAAAGAGCTTTAGCAAATACGTTGACTCTAATAATAAAATATCTTTAATATTTGATTAACGAAACAAAGATTTATAACTAGTAAATTTAGAATGAATCCAATAAACATGCATACACACGCATAATATTTCTTATTACATATAAACTTATGGATTGAGTCAGAAATAATAAATTTGATCGAATCGATTGCATCGAGAGTAAATCCACCACTATCATCACCCCAACAATATAATAATAACAACAACAACATATCCAGTGAATTCCCACAAGTGGGGTATGGGGAGGGTAGATTGTACGCAGACCTTACCGCTACCTCATAGAAGTAGAGAGACTGTTTTCTAAACCCCAACAATATAAGTAAATCACAAATTTTCAATCATCACTACAATTAATTAAACCCCAATAATTAAAACTAATTATACATATTATAACTTACAAGTTATAATTTATCAAGGAGCTTCAGCAAAGACATTAACTTTGATAATTGAACCATCTTTAACATCATAAGTAGATAAACTCTCATCAACTTTCATTTCAACAGAATTGTGCCTAAGTAACATATGATCACTTCCCCATGCTTTTTTAACAATCTTGATTAAATCTTCAACTTTATCACTTTCTTTTATTTCAACTAGAAATTCAGATGTTGGAGATTCAACTTTTACTATGATTTTTTGGTCTGCTGATATGGTGATCATCTTGGAAAATTTGGAGAGGATTTTGTTGACTTTTTTGTTGGATAGATGAACAAGGGTGCTTGTATGGAAAAGATATATAAACAAGATTAGAGCTTGTTTGATTGGTGGATGAAGGAGATTTAATCACCATATAAAACTCTTGTGTTGGTTGATGTTTTCTTTTATATACAAAAAATACTCTGTCTGTGTCTTATATTAGTTGTCATGTTCTGCTTTTCAAAAATCAAATTTTGGTGAATTTTCCATTAATCTTGGATGTAGCCAAAGATTCACTATTTTTTGGCTTTGAGGTATAATGGAATAAAGCAAAATAGCTTTTTAAACTGTCTGCACTTCTTTCAATTGTGAAGTAGCAATTAGTCAATACAACTTTTGATGTTCATCATGAGTCATCCAGAAACAGTCGTGCTATGTTTTTAAATATATCCGACCCCTCTTACCCAGCAATGGGCAGGAGCCTTTAAGGTATTGGGGTAATGTTGTTGTTGGTGGTGGTGAATTTTGACTAATATTTTCTCTTTAGATTTTAAATTTAAACATTAAATTGATCTAATCCAACTGAACTTCAAAAATAAATCAAATTGATTTTCAGAAAGAAAGATGATAAAAATATGAAGCAGAGCCACAGAGGAAGTAAATTGTGTGAGGAGTAAAAAATACTCTTAATATGATATGAT
>JAOTQR010000109.1:2142739-2154884 GCA_025774065.1 Solanum ossicruentum | reverse complement strand
ATAAAAAGTACTTAGTCACTTTTTATGATGTGAAAACCCGCCAATATTATGAATTTTGAAATTTTGAAATTCAAACTCTATAACAATGTCTTTAAAATTTTATTGTAAAATTTCATACTCAATAATCTCAAAATTCAATTACTAAGGGCTGAAAAATGACAATTTCTCATTGTATTCATAATACTATCCGTTTTAATTTGTAATTTTCACTAAAGATCACTTTATAATAAAATCGATATTATCCGCTTTAAGCAAAATCCATATTATTTTCACTAAATATCTCACCCCATTTAAGTTATCTTACCTCATATATGCAATTTCACTTTTTTAAAACTATCAACAATGATTTTTTGCTCGTAGATCAATGGAATAATAATAATATAATACATAGAGATAAAATTAGAAAAATAGAGAGCATATATGTCCTCATATTCTTCATATTTATATGTTCATTTTCTTTGAATTATCCAAAAAATAAAGAATCTTTCTATCATTATAATTGCCCCATTACAATTTTATATTTATGTTGGATTCGAACCAAACAACATTGTTAATGACAATATATTGGTTTAATTGACCAACTTAGACTATTTGGAATGGTTGGAACCGTTTCAATTCTAATTAAAAATTTCGAGTTTGAATCACTGAAAAAAAAAGGAAAATCATATTAAAAGTACAGTCCCCGAAAGTTGATCAATGCACGTAGACTATGATGGAATGATTAAAACGTCCCCATCTTTTATTAGAGTTTTTGAGTTTGAGTCAAAGTCACCGAAAAATCAAAAAAATTATATTGAAAGTGTGTCATAAGAAATAAACGTTACAATGTATGAATTTAAATTTAATCAAATTCCAATGCAGATATCGAATAAAACACAAAAAAACAAAAAAGAGGAAGAAGACTATTTGCTAATTTATTGTTTTAATTAGTCGTTGGCCAACATATTTGAATTATTGATTAGGTTTTGGATAAGGAAGAAATGACAATTATTGAGAAGAAAAATAATATATAGTCAATAAAATAATAAAACTTGACATAATTTTTTTGAATTATTGGCCCTAGAGGTTGGAAAACGATGTGCTATGATGGAATACGAAATTATTTTTTCAAAATACAATGCGTGAAGCTTCTTCTTTACTTTAAAAAAGTTGAAAACCTATTTAATTTCAATCTTTAAAATTTAAAAATAAAATTATGAACTAATAATTTTTTTAGTTAGATAGTAAAATATATCGATAATGTTATTTATTAATGGTTGAGCAATGAATTATGAAAAAAATTTCTATTAGCTACGAGTAATTTAATAACAGAAGGGACAAAGTCATAACTACAACAACAACATTACCCCAATGCCTCAAAGGCTCCCGCCCATTGCGGGGTAAAGGGGGTCGGATGTATGCAACCTGACCCCTATGTTTAAAAACATAGCGCGACTGTTTTCGGATGACCATGATGAGTATCGAAAGTTGCATTGACTAACTGTTTGAAAGAAGCGCAGACAGTTTACAGAGCCATTTTGCTTTATTCCATTATACCCCCAAAGCCAAAAAATAGTGAATCTTTGACTCCATCCGAGATTGATGAAAAAAGAACGAAGTCATAACTAATTTTAATTTTTTTAAATTCTTTCAAATGTATCTTTCTTAAGGAATGCCAGAATAAAAAAAGTGAACCCAATAGACACATTGAATATTTTATTTGTAATATTAAATTTATTAGAGTAAAAAAAAAAGAACAGATTCATGATTTATTTTCTTTATAGAAAGAAAAAAAAATCCACATTGAGATTTTGCATATCAAGACAATATCTTTCATTATCCATTTAGAAGGGCTTTAGAAAAATATCATTAAAAAATGAAAATGTCCTCTCTTTTTTTATTTTTTTATTTTAACAGTATATTTCCTTTGAGGCACGTAAGTCTACAGATTTAAATTATTTCCAGAGACCAAAAAAAAAAAAAAGAATTTCAATTTTTTTGATCACTTAGCTAACCAAACATTACTAACTAAATTATTTTAATATTCATGTTTATATCCTCATCAAACATCTAGTCTGATAAATAAGCTAAATAATTTCTGATTCTAAGATGGGAAGATCTATTATTTATTTACACACCTCTGGTGAATGGAAAAAACTTTGTGGTCAGTTTCCTATCGTTTAGTGCATTGATCGTGGAATGAAGAATTAGTTTCACAGTTGCCGGATATGGGGATACCTTGGGAAACCCAAAAAAAATATGTATAGCAATAATATATTCAGTATAATCTTATAAACATGGTATGAGAATGATAGAGTGTACGCGGACTTTATCACTATCTTGTCGAGATAGAGAGATTGTTTCCAAAAGAACCTCAACTCAAGCAACACATATTAAATAAATTTTTTGAGAAAAATTATATAAAACTAAAGAAACCACAACATAAAATTTCACTTTTCGTTGAAGAGTATTTTTAGAAGAGAAGCACTTAGAGATTATTGATCTATCATCATTTTTCTTCTTCATGCTTTTGGGCATGATATTTTTGAGATTATGGTCTTTTGGGAAACAATGTGCTCTACCTTTATGAGGTAGTGATAAAATCTACATATATTTTACCCTCTTCAGACCTTATTAATGAAATTTTACTAGATATGTTATTGTAGCAGTATCATTTTTCTTCTTTATGATATAGCCCAAAAGTAATTAAATTCACCATGTACTTTTCATTTTCAAAGTGGCTATCAAAGTCACACTCTTTACAATTCACTTGTTTGCAATAATTGGCCCCCTCAATAATTGTTTTTGACTCTTCATCTAAGAAGTAGTTGATTACTTGCTTATGACACATTCATGGGGTGGGGGAGCAATGACATAGAAATAGGTGTTAATTAGTTTATTAATTCAATAATTTGTTCGTTTCATAAAAATCTTATTTATAGCGTATAAATATATCATTCTGAATATAGGAAATAACTATTGGATCGAGTCCACTCAAAAAGGGCATTAATTAGCCTATTAATTCAATAACTTGTTCATTTCGTAAGATTCTTATTTATAGCATATAAATACACCATTATGAGTATGAAAGATAACTATTGGGTCGAGTCTATTCAAAAAGGGTGTTAATTAGTCTATTAATTTAATAATTTGTTCGTTTCGTAAAAATCTTATTTATAGCATATAAATACATCACTATGAGTATGAAAAATAATTATTGGGTCAATTCCATTTCAAAAAGGGTGTTAATGAACCTATTAATTCAATAACTAGTTATAAGATTTCAATGATTAGCCTAAAAGAGGAACATTTGTGTAAAATCAATATATGGGCCACAATATTGGGCTTGAGGCCCTAAATCAATCAGCCCAATATATGTTTGTCAGATGGACTTTACTCTTGGATCATGAAATATCAATTTGAAAACCAATTTCACATTAAAACAATATTTTCTTACTCGTATATCGAATATAAAATAATATTTTTTACTTATACATAGAATATAAAATTATTTTTTATATTATTTAAAAAATAAATGTAGAAATCGTTTGACTAAAGTGAAAAAACCTTGTGATGGGCCAACATTTTCTTTTAGCGTTTCCATCCAGTGGTCGATATTACTATTGAAATCCGACTTGTCAAAAAGTCCCATATTGAACGTTATAACCCTTTTTAACAAAGACAATATTCTAAATTTAGTATTTACTCATACTTAGTATTTTAATTTGTTTGTCCTACGCTTTTTTTTAATCTGTTTTTTAAAAAAAAGATGTCTTTTAAAAAACTTTTTAATTTTAATTTTCTAGATGATATGTTTAATATCATAAAATTAGATGATACTTTGATATATTTAACGTATCGATGCAACAAAATTTTCTCATTTTTTCCATCTGTCAACCCCAACCCCATGGCACACTATACCAACAGTGTTCCTGAAAATAGTTTTATTTTGACATATCTTTTCAAATCTTTATCATTTTTACTTTTTATGCATAGTAATGTTAGTTGGAACTACCTTTAAACTTAATTTGTACTAAAGTGCTTTGCTAACAAAAGTTCTTTTCGTTTTACTCGACGTTTGATATTTATATTTTGATATTTACCAAAGATAGATGTTAAATGAATAAGCAGGGTCGTATCGACCATAAGACCACTAAAGTAATCGTCTGGGGCCTCAATTATTTTGGGGCCCCTATTTCTCTCAAAAATGTATATATTTTTCATTCAAAGCTTATTTTATTTACATTTCTTACTTCATAATGTCCGCATATATTCTAACTCTTTGGATCTTATTTATAAGATCACATTAAGTGTATAATAATTATTCGATTTATATATATCAACTACAAAAATTAATGCATTCCTATGATGTTTGGCTTTACGCCCCCAAACTTGTTGAAACGGCTTTGTAAACGAGAGACATAATAAACTAAATTATGAATTGTAATTCAATCTGTTCAATTCTTATTAAATTTTAGTGTTAAACTAAAAAGTTTTACTCGTCTATCTTAGCATATCAAAAGAAAGAAACTTTTTTCTTATTTCCATTTTATTTCTTACTATAAATCTATAATACATCAATTAATATGAATGTTATAATTAAATATACAATTTATTTATTGTTTTTATTTTAAAAAACTATACAAAATTTAAGAAGATCAAATAAAAATAAATGCATAGAGTATTTAAGAGGGTTTTTTTTTTTGTACTCCTTTTTTTTTTTCAATAAATATATGCACGTGCAATGTGAAATTTGAAAGGTATTTAATTTGGTCAACAAAAAAGGATAGATATTTAACATGGTATTAATGATTATACATGTGAACTTGCCTTTAATTCCCCTATTTCAAGAATTTAATGTTTTATTTATTTACACAATTATTTTTGCAAGAGGTAATGTATGGACGAGTTGGGTTAAAATTGATACTTTCTTCGTCTTAAATTAATTGAATTTTTGAGATTTTTTTCAAGGTTCAAAATAATTGTATTTTTCAAAGTTCAAGATGAATGTTTGAAACTTTTTTCATATTTGTCCTTTCATTTATTGAACTTTTATATTTTTCTAGGAAATAAATCACACTATATATTTAGGATTTTACAAAGGGCAATAGTGAAAAGTATGGTGTAAAATTTGTCTTTGAATATTTTTCTTAATATATGTGCATTACCTTATAAATTCAATTAATATGGAACAGAGGGAGTATTTGAGAATCATCAATTTGATTAATAAAAATTTGCATGTTAAATTAATAATGAAATACTATATAACATGAATGTCTCCATTTTAAAAATCTGAACTCAAAAAACTTTGATTAAGGATAAATGAGTTGGGTTAAAATCGAATGAGTTGTTATTTGAAAACTATTGGCTTGACTAACACAAATTTACACGGTAAATTGACGATAAAATGCTATAAAATATGAATGCCGTTATTTTAAGAATTTGAACTTGAGAACTTTGATTAAGAATAGATAAACTTCATTCTATAATATAATAATTGTCTTTTATTTAATCATATGAATATCTTTACCTTCCTACTCGACAAAAGTAAGGGTAGACATTTGGTTTTTCGATTCGATTTTAGTAAATTTCGATTTAATTCTTTAGTTTTTGTTTTGAAAAAAGTGTGCATCATATACCAAACCAAACTAATTTAATTTGATTTTTTTGAATTTGATTCAATTTTATTAGGTTTTTTTAAAACAAGTTTTCCCTGTGAACTACTGAAATAATAATAAAATTAATGTATATTCTTTCGTCTCATTATTTATACTTCACTTATGAAATTATATTATATCTATATTATTATTATTTAAACGATGGAATCTTTCAAGACACATTTATAGTAGTTAACAGTCAAAAAGGTTCGCAAGTTGCAGCTTTGGCATCAATTTCCACAGCAATGGCCAAACGATAATTAATACTCTTTTCGTCGTAATTTATTTATCTAATTTTAATTTAACGCAAAAAATAAAAATAAAAAATTGCAAGGTGAGAAATCAAAATAGGAATCATATGATCTCAAACTAAAGATACATTTATCATAATGTCATATAATAATGTGACCTTAAACATATAAAATAGAAAGTTAGAATTAGAGATTTGTGAAAAATGATAGATAATATTTTTTAAAATAAGCTAAAAAAATAAGATGAACAAATTAAAACGGAACGAATTATTAATTCAGTCAAAATGTGGTACCACTGGTGCTGTTTACAAATGCTGTCTGTTTGTCAAAGCAACAGTACTAATTAATCCTGAATTAATATCATAGTACAATTTACCTACCCCTCTCCTGGGCCTTTATATATCAAAGAACCTAATAACCAACAAAAATGATGATGGTGGAGTGATAAGTACTCTTTCATCCTTAATCAGAGATCTTGAATTCAAGTTCTCTTGGTGTAGTGTCGCCTTTGTTAGAAAGTACTTTACAGTGGGACTTTTCAATGCGAATCCAAATTTAATCGGACTCCAATGTAGATACCAAACACCGAGTGCAGAAAAACAAGAAAACACCTAATAACCAAATTCTATATAACTCATCATGTGTGAAAAGGTATAAATGTTAGACTTCAAGAAACTTGACTAACAAAAGATACCACCACGATAAATAATTCTAATTTTTATTATGTTTCATGTAATACACTTTTATTATATTTGTTCTTTTATTTATTGAAATTTTATATTTATTTTAAAATAAATTATACTAAATGGCTTTACAAAGAATAATAATGAAAAGTATGGTTTAAATTTTATTTTTGAATGATTTTCTTAATATTTGTGTATTGCCTCATAAATTAAGTTAAAATGGGACGAAGGAAGTATAAACCCTAGAAACAATTTAACCCTAAGTTTTAAGTTTTACCCTTAGTTACCTAATTTTATGGCACAAGTTTCAAAAATTTAATCCATTTTTTAAAATTTCATATCAAATCAGATATCGCTATATATAAAATAGAACCAAGAGAATGTTGGGATATTTAAGATCTATAATTTCCAATTTGAAGAAGGAAGGAAGAAGATGATGAATAGTGCTTCGGTTTTTAGAGAGAAGGGAGAGTAAAATTGTTTGAGAGAGAGAGTTTTTTTTCGTGGTAAACCCCAAAATTAATTGGGTAACCTCCACGGCAACAGAGTATATATATTAATGATATCCGGATATTTACAATTACACAAAATACACATATACATGGAGAATGAACAGTAGCACCTAAATTTGGGTCAGGGCTCCGCCCCGAACCCCGGCCTTCGGATTGGGGGCTCCCGCCACCCATACCCCCAGGCAACCTTACCGCGAAAGTTGAACCGCGACAGCTGCTAAATATATTATCAGACTCCACTACCTAACAAAAAATATATAATAGTAAAAAATCAAGAGAGTTATTTTTATCTAGCATATAATGCAAATGATAAATCTGTACACATTGTGGATCAACCAAATGTACCAAATTGAAAGAGTAAAAGCTAGACAAGGGTAACTCAAACCAAGTAGTATATAATAAAGTAACCTTAAACATTAACTATTTATATATATATATACACACACTCTCTGCCACAAGCTGCAAATTTGCAGTAGTAATACCTCTACTATATATAAATAGTTTTCCTTGTTTTGTTTTGTTTCATATATACTTATGGAACCAATTGGTGAAAGTGAAGAGCACAACAACAATAATTCCTCAGAGAATTCATCAAAATCATTTGGAAAAAAGTGTAGTCATATAGCAAAGAAGCAAAGGGCTAAGTTTTATATAGTAAGAAGATGCATTGCTATGCTTGTGTGTTGGCATGATGAGAGGAAAGAATGATGTTTGAAGATTTGTAGAGAAGGTGTACTTAGAGATATCATTATTTGAGAGTATGTTGATAAAACTATTTATCCTCAAAAAGTTGTAACTTATAGCTCATGATTCTTTTTTTAATTTGTATTTCTTTGCTTGATTATATTGATGATGAAAACTTCTTGGTTTTTACTTTAGTACTCTTCAATCTTGGATTCTTGATTTGGTTTTCTTTCCTTTTGGGGAGTGGGGGGGTGGGTTTGACATATGTTCATCATTACTTAGCTTCATGTTAAAGTCGTCTCAGTATGACCTATAAGTTAGTTGCGCAGACTCTTCACTTTCTATGTTGTATCTGTTTTAGTTCTCCAAAAATATACTACTTTTTGAGAATCTGACATGCATTCATTGATATTTCTGACGAACCTAAACAACATAGCCTATAAGTCAATGATTCAAGTCGTGATATTTTGTATGTTCATATTGGTGGGCTACTTCACACTCCTTTGTGATACATGGCTTTTCTACATGAATGCTGAATGCTTCGTGCATGGAACTGTTCTTCTCTATCATTGTTGCCTCACATTTCCTTATAAACATTTGATAAACCCCTCTTCTTCCTCTTCTCTTTTTTCTTATAATATGTATGCAAAAGGATTTTAATGACTCTTGTGAGAATTAGTTTTGGTGTTTCACAAACTTCAATCTATTTTTTCTTTTGACATAATAAAAATTATATGAGGGTTATAGGGTACTTAATTAATTAACCATTGGTTTGATGAGATGATTCTATGAAACAACACATTAGCTTGTGATATTTTGTAAATCAATTATTATGATGGTTTTTGAAGCATTAAAAATATTTGTTTCCCAAACACCAACTATAGATGTTCTTGTAATTCAGACAATATTCTAATCAATTTTTGAATCATTTGTTAACATAAAACTAGACAGGCCCAAGAATCATTTAAAGTATTTTCTTTAGATTGTATGTCCCACAATGGTTTGCTTCTTTTATCCATCTTTAATTTTTTTTTACAATAAAAGCAAAACAATAATGTTCATGTCTTTTCAAATTATAATAATTATTATTGTTATTATGAGGGACAAATTCTTTTTAAAAAATGAAATATAGAGGTTATTTATTTTTTGAATTCTCCATAAAAGAATATGCACAACTTTGACCCTTGTTCCATTCGTCCAAAAATAAGTATTGTTTTAGTTCATTTCGCATTGTTTTAGTTCATTTTGCACTCATTAAGAAAAATAATATTTTATTTGTCCATTTTTACTTGTCCTCTCTTGACTTGGCAAAGAGATTAAAAAAATAATAAATGATGATATAATTCTATCAAATTATTCTTTGATTATAATAAATATATTGTCTTGAAAACTATAATAAGGAAATGACTATAATTAATAATAATGATAAATTAGGAATTAAGTGTAAGATTATTTTTTTATCTCTTGATTTTATAAAGTAGATAAGTATTATTGAACATTTCAAAATAATATAGGGGACAAGTAAAGATAAACAAAGAGTAAATAAAATATATAATTTGCTAAGTTACTCCTATTTATAGCAGATTTTTCTTGAAAGTTGAGCACTTATTTAAAAATAGTTTTTTGAGATGATTTTTTTAATATTTTATTTTATGTTTTGCTAAAATAATCTTAAAATCATAAGTATTTATTTTGAGACCAACAATATTCCCCTTTTAGGGAATATAAAAGTTTAATTTATGTTCACAATATTCTCTTTTACAGTGTGTGGAAATAATTGGCATTATTTGGTGTCTAAATCAATTTCCATATCTTTTTGAACCACAACTCTATACCCTCACCACAAAAAAAAAAATAAATAAAATAAAATAAAATAAATAATAATAATAATAATAATAAATACTAATACTAATACTATAATAATAATGAAAATATTCACGAGTCCAATTTATGCGCACTTTATAAATTTTTATCAAAAATTTTTATATATATATATATATATATATAAAGTACTTAGATCCATTGAGAATATGTTAAAGGATATCGAGAAAAAGTTACTTATCATTTTTTATTTGAATCTGAGATCATAAGACTTCATGATTCTCTCTTGCTCCATTGATCACTAAATCATCAAAAAAATTACTCTCTCTGTTCATATTTATTTGTTATTATTTCACTTATTAAGGTCAAATTATATGAATTTTGATCAATATTTTAAGAAGTGTTTTTACATTAATATGAGAATGACAACAATTTATAATAATTTTCGTATAATTTTCAACCATTTAAATTTTATATTTCAAATATTAATTTTAGCTATTTCAATTTAGCTTTTAAATTTAATCAACTTGACCTCAAAAAGAGAAATAATGGCTATTAAAAATGAACCGAGGGAGTATAATAATAATGATAAAGGAAAAAAAATCTATGGTACACTCTAAATTGCACAACTATGAAATTAATATTCTCATATGACAACATTTATCAAAAGAAAAATTAAAGAAAAAATTCTAACAGAATGTCATTTTTATATATTTAATTTTTTTTTCCAACTAACTTAAACATTCTTGTTTAATTAATTATCGTTAAACGTGATTCCCTAGTACTAATTATTCTCCACTATGAGGCAGTATTATTTTTCAACAAAACCATTATTCTAATGTATATACTACTTTCCTCGATTTCTGTAATATTTTTATTTTTAATTAGTTCAAAAAATATTTAACTAATAAAATTATTCTTAAATCATGGAAGTGCTACATGAATTTTCTTTTTAATTTTGTTATGAAAAGCTAGAGATATGGGAGTAATCAAGCCGACAACAAGAATCCTTAGAGGAACGTGCCTATGGAGGATAAAATAGATAATATATTCAACATAAACAACAATAACATTACTCCATTGGCTCAAAGGCTCTCGTGCATTGCACGGTAAGGAGGATCGGATGTACACAGCCTGACCCTTATGTTTAAAACATAGATCGACTATTTTCGGATGACCCATGATAAGCATCGAAAGTTGCATTGACTAAATGCTTGCGCAAATAGTTTAAAGAGTCATTTTGTTTTATTCTATCATACCCCAAAACCAAAAACTAGTAAATCTTTGGCTCCATCCGACTGTGGAAATAATAATATATTCAATATAATTTTATAATAATGTGTATACAAATATTAAAGAGGAACTAAAGTTTAAAGTATTTGGAGTTTGAAATTTTAATATCTTTTAAGTTATTTGAGTTTTAAATTAACAATTTATATATGTTTTATTGAGGATTTGAACAAATGGAACTGAGTTTGATTCAGTATAATTTTATTGATCGAATGAAAAGAATAACATATATGCAGATATAAAAAAAAAGCCAAAAGTTTAAAGTATATGAGAGTTTGAAATTCTAATATTTTTAAGTTAATGAGTTCTAAATTAATAATATATGTACATATTTTATGAGTTTCTTTCTTATTATGAATTTAGAGTTTGAATTAATATTATCGAGTTAATTTGATCGAACCTATAATTAATATACAGCCTACACTTCTAAGTTTACTTTACGAAGATAGTAAAGTTGCTTTCGAAGAAGAATTTGTTGAAGTAGGTCTTATGCCTAACTCACACCCCAAAAGCTAGCTCAAAAGAGGAGGATTGTCTAAGCTTTATAAGGAGTCCACCCATCTCATTAACCACTAATGTAGGACTTTTTGTCTCAACACCCCACCTCACGCCCAGTGCTTAGCATCTGATGCGTCGGCAATTTTTTCGGAGGCCCAACATTGGGTGAGACAGGGCCTGCTCTGATACCATGTTGAAGTAGGTCTTTAGGCCTAACTCACACTCCAAAAGCAAGTTCAAAGGGAGGAGGATTGCCTAAACCTTACAAGGAGACCACCATCCTATTAACCACCAATGTGAGACTTTGTGTCTCAACAGAATTAGTTTTTAAAGCATTACAAATCGCATATGTAAAGAAAAAATATAACAATAAAAAATTCATATTAAAAAATAATAAATAATATGATAAATTAAAAAAGAAGCTATAATTATGGAGGATAGATGGACTAGTAGATTGTGTGGGTAAAAACTAGTTTGTACAAGTTAAATGAATAAATATAAAATAATTACTTCTACGTCAACAATAATATATCCAGTGAAATTTCAAAAGTAGAATTTGAAAAAGATAAAATGTACGCAAACCTTTATATCAATATCTCATACAAATACAAAAACTATTTTCAAAAGATCGTTATTTCAAAAAGACTCTCATCTATTGTCTCAATACATATTATATTTAATAGCACAAGTAAAGCTAAAATTTAATATCGATCAAACTCAATAGTTATTAGCTAAACATAATATTTGTAAATATATTTAAATATCAAATT
>JAOTQR010000109.1:2115672-2129319 GCA_025774065.1 Solanum ossicruentum | reverse complement strand
CTTTTTTTTTTACTGTTGCAATGTCCAAAAATGCCCACTCACGCGCCTAATTTTTGTGTTAAACACGTTCCGTGCCATGTCAGCATGCAGTGCCTACTTGTTCAAGAATTGAGAAGTTGGAGTGCCTATTTGGGCAAGTTGAAAGTTTGAATTCCAACTTACAATTTCGTGTCAAGTTTAGAGTCAAATTTGAATATTGTGTCTAAACTATTTATTAATTATTTTATTGTTTTGGAACCTAAGCTATGATTAGAAAACAGTCTCTCTACGTCTATGAGATAGCGGTAAGGTCTGCGTACGATCTCTACGTCTATGAGATAGCGGTAAGGTCTGCGTACGATCTACCCTCCCCAGACCTCACTTGTGGGATACTACTGGGTATGTTGTTGTTGTTGTTGTTGGAACCTAAGCTATGAATTTAAGGCACCTTTGCTTGTATCGTATAACTTGGTAGATATTCCCCCATTACTTTCAACAGTATTGTATCTTCTTGGAATCATCATATTATAAAGTCCACAACCACCTAGTACTATTTCATTTAAACTTTTTACCCAAGTTAGGTAGCTGGAACTCACCTCCACTTCTAGTTGGTTTACAAGAAAATTCCCTCTTTTGTCTCGACTTGTTTGAAACTGAAGCATAGTGACTGTCGTTTGTGGTATTCAGACCAACTTAGGCACATGATATAATTCTTATCTATGAAAGACATTTCATCGAGGGAAAACACCCCACTGCCACTACAATAACAATACATCTAGTGAAATTCTATAAGTGAAATCTGAAAAAGGTAGAGTATATGCAAATCTTATCTCTACCTCGTGGAGGTAGAGAGTTTGTCTTCAAAGGACCCTTATGTTGGATAATACCAACATCCTGCCTATGACAAGACTCATGAGTGGGCTGGAGTAGTCCGAGTTAGAGTCATGATCGAACATGGCGCTTGCGGGTGGACTTGGTTAAGAAATAAAGTTTGACCTTTGCTATCAGATATAGGTTTTGACATAATGCTAAGCACTTGATCCTAACACCTTGGTTGAATAACACTCAACTAACTAAATTGAAAAGACACAGTGACAGGGACAAAGATTAAAGAGGCTTGAAACTTGCTTACAAAAGGATCCAAACATATAGATGAACACCATTACTAACTACTACATTAACAGTCCTTTCCTCTTCCAACTTTTCGATCTTCCCATTCATTCCCCGAGTGACCTTCTTCCACCAATTCTTCCCATTCTACTGACAAATTCTCTATAATAATTATTGGCTAATCGTTCTCGAAAAGCACCTGCACCATTTCAAGTTATCATATACTATAAACATGAAAGAATGAAGAAGCAATCATCATTTCATTGCACACGAAACAAGTTCTAATAAAAGAAGAACCAAGGAGTTCGCTGGTACACCTTAATGCACTTTATGTGAATGCAGTGGTGTTACTCCCTAATCAGGGTAAGTAACATAAATGTTCAAATATATGAAGGAATCAGCGTATAAAATGGGAAATTGCCTTACGAAAACTAGGTGTATATTGAATATCCGAAGCACAAAAGGAGCAATAGTAATGGTTGTTTGAGCAAGCATGTTCCACTTAGTTTCTCAAACTGCAGCCTCCGTAGTTTTACTTTGTCTTGCACACTGAGATACATATGGCTTCAGCTGCAAACAAAAATAACAAAGATGAATAGTAATTGACGCACCCTACTCTTTGATCTCAACTCTGCCTATATACTTACGCAGGTCCAATTAAAAGATCAAATACCAAAATATCAAAAATGTACCATTTCTCTAAGCTCCGAAACACATAGAGAGAAGGAACTCACAGAGCTATCCTATTATCTTTGAAATGTCGAAAGTACAATAAACAAGCAAAACAAAATCAAACTCAAATATTTACCTCTTTTTTAGCTCTTAGTGAACATATTGTTATCTCTTTTATCGTTTTACTTTCTCATCCAAGAGAAACTTTAAGTCCAGGAAATTACCCCAAATTCCATTACTTATGCAGCTAAGCCACTGCCAACTTTAAGAGCACAAAAGAATGACAACTCAAAGGACAACTTGTGCTACTAACTCGAGAGACTATATCGCTAATGAAAGATCAATCTTCTTCGAAGCTGATCCATAAGATCATCAAAGATATATTAACAGGCTACTAAAGTTCACACATTTTCTCGTTTTTTCTACGGAGCTTTCTGTTTGTAATCCGAAAAAGGGAGCTAAAACAGAACTTCTAAAAAAAAAAAAAATCAAAAAAGCTTCATTACCTGAAAACCTGTCAATTCTGGAACTACAAAATTTGGAAGTTTTTCTTGCACAAGAACATAACCACCTGCAGAAAATAAAGAGAACTCAATAACTCGCAAAACTCATAGATATCCAAATATAGAGCTTCTAAGCCTCCAAATTCATTTCTTTGCATTTTAACCATTCAAAATTTCAAATGTATTTCAACGGTCAGATATACTACCAAGAACTATATTTAAGTTCCAAGCTAGTTGAAGTCAGCTAGGTTGAATTCCTAGAAATGGTATTATTTTTTTAAAGGCAACTAAGCAAGTGAAATGATTTGGAAGAATTGGTTTTTAGCAGCATCATAAGGGCACGTTAAACTGCTTAAAAGCCATTTTTGGCTTAAAAGCACCGGCAATAAGTTAATCCGAACAGGCTCTAAACATCTTAATCTAAATCAAGAGCTTAATAGCTCAGTGAATCAATTAACTTTCCTCAATCTCAAACTAGTCGGGGCGGCCACAAGATCTTTTATATCCATGCTCCCCTATTGTGATCCATTTCGCTTCAACACAAAACAATTTGTAAGCTCTCATAGTTCATTCCAAGACCTAAAAAAGATGATTTTTGAAGCTGATGAAAATAATCATAACAGGAGGAATCCTCACTAATAGCTCAGTAATGAATATAAATAAAAAATCATCAGCTATAGCTTCACAAAATCAGTATAAAGGAAAAAAGGGAATCTAATTTTCAACCAAAAGACTCACATCTCTATTCCCCAATTTCAATAACTCGAAGTGCTAGTCCTCAAACACTGAAAAACTATGTTGTTTGGACTCTTCAAAACTGACGATGGGCGTGTGTTAGATACTTCATAATAGTTCTTTTTTGGAGGATGTGACATGGGTGCAACAACAGTTTTGGAGATTCTGAGCAACAAAGCTGAAAAAACTGTATAAGCCCAAAATCCATAACTCACATTTCTAACCCCAATTTCAATAACTCAAAGTACCAGTCCTCAAACACTGGAAAAGACTGTATAGACCTCAAAAAACATCAGCCTTATAGCTCCCAAAATCAGCATAAAGCTCAAATATGGTTCTAGTCCAATTAAAATATTCACATCTCTTAGCCCCAATTTCAATAACGCAAAGTACTAGTCCTCAAATACTGAAAATACAGTATAAACCCACCCATCAACACCCTTATAGCTCCCCCAAGATCAATTTAAAGGACAAAAGGGGTTCTAACTCCAATCAAAAGACTTCACATTTCTAAGCCCCAATTTCAATAACTCAAATTACTAGTCCTCAAACACTAAAAAGAGAAAAAAAAAAACGAAAAATCATAAGCGCTATAGCTTCCCAAAATCAATACAACAACACTATATACAATGTAATCCCATGAGTGGAGTCTGGGGAGGGGTAACAGCCTTACCCTTACCCCTACCTCAGCTCAAGTGAAGCAGCTCCCCAAAATCAATATAAAGGACAAAGGGGGCTCTAAATCCAATCAAAAGACTTCACATTTCTTAGCCCGAATTTCAATAATTCAAAGTACAGGTCCTCAAACATTAAAAAGACATTTAAGGAAAAAAAATCATGAGCGCTATAGCTCCCAAAAATCAATAAAACATATTCCATATAATCCCACAAGTAGAATCTGGGGAGAATAATGTGTACCCGGCCTTACCCCTACCTCAGCTCCAGTGGAGCAGCTCCCCAAAATCAATATAAAGGACAAAAGGGACTCTAAATCCAATCAAAAGACTTCACATTTCTTAGCCCCGAATTTCAATAACTCAAAGTACTAGTCCTCAAATACTGAGAAGACAAAAGGGGCTCCAAAATCAATAAAAGACTTCACAGTTCTTATCCCAAATTTCAATAACTCAAACTACTATTTCTCAAACACTGAAAAAAGACAAAAGGGGCTCCAAAACCAATCAAAAGACTTCACATTTCTTAGCCCCAATTTCAACAACTCAAAGTACAAGTCCTCAAACACTGAAAAAGACTGTATAAACTTAAAGAGGGTATCAAAAGAATACCTTTACTAGTATGGAAACCAGTGGGTTTGCAATTTTTTCCCTTGTAGTAATTTCTTGGTCCCCTTTTGGCTGTGAGAATGTCAAGACTAGCTGTACTCTTCCTTCTAAAAGCCCTCCGTATTCCCAGTAACAACCCCAATGCCATTTTCTCCAATTTTCAGCACCAATAATGAGAAAGAGGAAGAATTTCTCAACCAAAAACACAAAAGAATCTGGGATTTCTGGGGTTTTAGCCTTCTTCCAAAGGGTTTTAGCAAATTTCGACTGTATCAAAAGAACATTGTATATCACTAATGTCCCATATGTTTTTCATTTGTCAATTGTACCTTTTAGCTTTTAGTTTCGATGATTTTCGAAAGTCAATTTGATTAATTTTTAATATTAAATTAAATTATATTAAGTTAATATTTGAGACAAAATTTTGGATATTCAAGAATTATATAAAAAGTATTTTTAATTTAAAATATTTGAAAAAAGACGTCCTAAAATATTGTTCAAAATTGATATTATTTGACCCTCAAATAGAAAATTATGATAACTAAAAAAGGAATTATCTGTGTGGATACTTTAATGACTTTAACGTTAAGTGAGCTTGCTCATATTGTCAATTTCAAGTTCAAGTAAAAAAAGAGAATTGCTACATGTCCATCAAAAATCATTTTTTTATATTATAAAAATAAAAATAAAATTTAATTGTTAACTCACCAAATAAAATTATTTTGTACTAATTTACATTTGATGTGAAGTTCGTAACAATAAGTATATATGGTCAATTTAGCTAGCAATAAGAGTCTTATTATGTTAAAAAATAAATGTGTCAATAGTTCTATTTCTAATTGTTTAATAATATATTTGTTCGACTTAACTAACTATAAAAGCATTTCTTGAAAAGGAAAAGAAATAGCATAATTGTGTTATATTGCTACTTATATCATTATTGTATCTTGAATTTTTAATTTAGCTAAAAAGAAAATATTTTTTTATGAGTTTGTTTGCAGAAAGGAGTATATCTACTTTTGCTTGGTAAGAGTAAAATTATTTTTGAGCCAAAAATATTTCTTTTTATAAGCTTTATTTTCAATAATTTATTGATATATCTTATTTATTTCCACAGCCGGATGAAGCCAAAGATTTACTATTTTTTGGCTTTGGGATATGATGGAATAAAACAAAATGGTTCTTTAAATTGTCTGCACTTCTTTCAATTGTGAAGTAGCAGTTAGTCAATGCAACTTTCGACGCTCATCATGGATCATTCGAAAATAGTCGATTTATGTTTTAAACATAGGGGTCAGGCTGCGTACATCCGATCCCCCCTTATCCCGCAATGAGTGGGAACCTTTGAGGCAATTGGATAATGTTGTTGTTGTATTGATATATCTTATTGATTTAATTGATGATAAGAGTTTTTTTTGAAAAGAAACAAAAAAGCAAACAAAGAGCAATTGTTTGCAACTACTAATTATTATGCATCTCTTCGAAATTTGAATAACCTCATCAACTTTTTCAAAATATAAAAAGTATAAGAACCTTTCTTTGTATCATCTCAAAATTTCAAAATAAACTACACTACAACATTTATTAAACAAACATTTTTTACATTCAAGGGCTTGAATTTATCTAAGCAAAAACTAAATTCAAAGATAACAACACAACATTGCCAAAAAGAACTAGAGAGAACCATACCCACAAATGCAACCAATTGTCCTTACTCCTAACACCTAACATAGGCCATGTAAAATTCAAAAATAGCTACTTTTCGATTTCTGTAATCGAAAAATAGTCGATCGCCTAGAGTACCAAAGAGAACTTCACGATAATTTCACTTGTCGAATTTGAAATTCTTTAACGGGGACTACTTTTTAAGAAAACAGGGTCAAAAAGTGGCTAGTAGTGCTATTCCTACAACTTAGGCCTTTTTCAGCCCATATGCTTACAACAATTAACATTTTTTGATTTGAAAGATTCAATGGATCAGCCCATTACCATTTTGGTATAATGGACTAGGATGCCCATTAGGAAGCCCGGCCCGTTTCCTTGCATTGATCTTCATGTCTTCCATGAACTGATGAAAATTCTTGTCAGATGATCCACCTTGTCCTAATGCATTCTCTAATGTCTTCCTCACTTCCTTCACTGCCTTTCTCAACTCTTGAGTGCTATTCCCACACATAAAATGGCTGACCTTTTCGGCTACTTCCTCGTGTGTAACGCGTTCTTTGTCACACAGGTTAATTCCGATCTTCCAATCATTTACAACTAGTTTTCGGTTAGTGAATTGGTCTGTCAGCAAGGGAAAACAAATCAAAGGTATACCACACCATATGCTTTCCAACGTCGAGTTCCATCCACAGTGAGTCAGGAATCCACCTGTTGCAGGGTGTGAGATCACTTCAATCTGTCTACACCATGGCACGATCAGTCCTCGATCTTTTATACTTTCCTCGAACCCAGCAGGCAGGAAATCTGTCTCGTCTGAGCTAACGATATCAGGCCTTAGGACCCAAATGAAGTTCACCCCACTGAGTTGAAGCCCATGGGCTATCTCCAGTAGATCTTCTTTACTAGTGTGAGCATAACTCCCAAATGAGACATACAAGACTGAGGAATTGGGCTTGTTGTTGAGCCATTGAGAGCAATCAGACTCAGACCATAGGCTAATACTGAATGGAGACTTAGTGAGATTCCCAGATGGGAAAATGGGACCAATAGCATATGTGGGCTGGTTCTTGTTTAAGGCTGAAAGAGTATCAGATTCAAGTTCTTGGACTGTGTTACAAATTATGATATCAGCCTTTTTAATATCTGTGAAGGCCTTGTAGATTACCCTATGGACCACAGTCCAAATATCAGTTGCTTGGAGATAGGACATCAAGTCTCTTGGTTCAATAGCTTTAACTCCTGGTATGTAGTCTATAGTGTCCTTTCGATTATCTGAAACATAAGAATATAATTTAATCAAAATTATACATAAAAACCAGAGTAATGGTGAAACAACGTGAATTCTTTTAATGTAGTCTATAGTGTGGTATAGATGAATCACCAAGCAAAACAAAAGAACTTGCTTTTGATGCCCCGATGTGCTGACCAACAACGAGATGCTGTGGTGACACGAGAACTATTCAACAGGGACAATTTTCATCTCATCACACACGTGTGAAAGATTAGTGCATCCAAGCACAAGTGAACATCCAGGGTCCGGGGAAAGAATAGGGAAGGTGCATCCAAGCACGACAATAGGGAATGTCATAGGACTCTTTAGTGTTAGACTTGCAACAATCCTAATATATACTTGAGAGGAAGGAGTCAACCAGCATCGAGATGCAACTTACGAGGTGATCAAGAACATGTTCCGATCACCCTTCCATTGTCATGGCACGAGAACAACTAGAGGGGTACAACTTTCACCTCATAGTTGGCGTGCATAAGACTAGTGTATTCAAGCACATAGGACTCTGGACTCAATAGTCATTACCACAGTGTTGGACCACAATAATCTTTTACCCTCTGTGAGTAATGGTAAGTTCTACATATATTATATTCTCTTCATACCTTAATTGTGAGATTACACTAGATATGATGTCATTGTTCTACGAAGGACAGAGAAAAAAGTCTGAAATGTGACCTCTTGACCAGTTATTGTTTAGTAGATAGAATAAATGAAAAGAAAAGGCAAAACCTCCAAATATAATAGGTTGGTGGTACTTGCCTGCTTGACTTGTAGGACATATTGAGACAATGAGGCCTACTCATATGCTGAAAAGTCACATCATTAACATAAAGTAATTTCAAGTAGACTCACCAATTCCACTCAGGACCAATAATTAGTTAGTAAAGGAATCAATGTTAGATTCTCAATATAAGAATGATTAGCTTAGCTACCTTTTTAAAGTTTTCAATTAAAAAATTTATGCTTCAACCCTACAAACCAAATTTAAAAATACTAAATGTACAAACTTATCACTAATAAATCTTTTTTCTAGTGAAATACAAATGTGACAACCAAGTGGGAGTCGAGGCCATGTTAGGAGGTCAGAGAAGGCAGCTATTTAAATAGTAAAATGAATATCTTTAGTCCACCAGATATGCACAACCAACTTTTTTATTAGAACTACGGCTCAAATAATATACTCAGTATAATTTTACTGGGCACAAAGAATTAAGCAATATTTATAATAAAATAATAACGTAATCAAACTCTAAAAGAAAACATATACAAGAACTTATTAGAGTAAATACTACTACTACAGGTATGAAATTCGAAGCTAGTCAATATACAACTATCTACCAACTTTTTACACTAATCAATATAAATACATATTTATTTCTATGAGGTAGAGGTAAGGTCTGCGTACGATCTACCCTCCCCAGACCCCACTTGTGGGATATCACTGGGTATGTTGTTGTTGTTGTAATATAAACACATATTATACAATAACTATACGTTAGTTACAAATTGTATACTGGTTAAAACTTATAAAATGATACAATAATACTTATGATTATATTTTTATTATGAGTTTTTCAGAAATAACATTTCTATCTCTATGAGTTAGCGGTAAGTCTGCATACATTTTACCCATTTCAGACTCCACTTATGAAATTTCACTAGATATATTATTGTGTATAGGTTTGGTAGAGTTGTTGTGCAGTGTGAAAATTCCTTATTTTTAATTCTAACATATCTCCAAGTGTGAACACTTATTTTATTATAATGTCCACATGCAATATCTAACAACAAATCAAATTAAAGACACCACTAGATCAATTTGACTATAGATCAATTTGACTAATTTCTCTTGACAAATGTGAAAAGACTCTTGTTTCATACCAAAACATTTTTTGTTGTTGGTAGTATCTCAATTCCCAACCAACAACTATAAATATTTTTCTGAAAGATTAACAAAAAATGCCTAGTTTAAAGAAAAAAACTATCTTTAGAAAATAAGTTGTTTGTTCTGAAAATCAAATACCAGTAGTAGATTGGTACTATTTCAACTAACCACCATTATTGCCACCAAACTTTCATGGGATCCCACAACCTAAAACAGGACAAAACCAAAAAGAAAGGAGAGTTTCCAATATGTGTAGGTACATGGTCACAATCCAATTCACTAGTGTTGATTGAGTCAAGAATCATTTGATTTAAGTTCATATTTTAACAACCGAAAATCAATGCATCAGCAAAGAGGCGACATATATCCTATAAAATTAATCGAGATATATACTAATCAAATAATATGATTATATGTAAAAATGACAATTGGTTGGTTTTTTAAGATGAGGGTTCTCAGGAAATAGCATCTCTACCTCTATGTGGTGATAAAATCTGCGTACATTCTATCATTCTCAGACTTCACTTGTGAAATTCAATGGGTATGTTGTTGTTGATTAGTTTTGACACTTCACTTTCTCATTTATTTCGTGTCATTGTAAAGCGACGCATCAGTCACGCATATTGTTTACATGTTATATATTTTAAAATTATACATATATATTATAAATTTTGAAAATCCATATCCTATTACACATTTTTCTATGCGGTTCGGGTGGACCGAGGAGAGTTATACTAAATCGATGTAAACTCTGAATACTATTTCATTATCAAGAAAAAAAAAGCTTGATTCAACAATCAAAGTGAAAAAGGGGATAAAATTCACAAATAGTATTTTTTCGGTCTGAATTTGTACAATTATAATATGTATTTGGAATAATTTTGTTTAACAAAAACTATTTCACAAAAATTGAGATGAAAAAAATAGTTATCAACTTCTATAATTCAAAACGTATCTCGCATTCACACATAATAGATGTGACATAGATAATCTAACTCAACGAAAATATGAATGACTACTTTAGTAGCTGGAACTCATGATCAAAAGCTAGAAGGAAAAGGGGCACTAACCTTGAGAAGCAAAATGTCCATTTTTCTTGAGCAATTCCATGTGATAGTACAGATTGAAAACCAGAGCAGGTTCCGTCCAAAATGAAACATAAACCAAATTATACTTCTCGGCGATCATCGCCGGCCAGACATAAAACGTATCGGCGATCAAACAATTCACCGGCGGATCCGATTTCACTAAATCCCCAACTAATTCATCAAAATGCGCCGAAAAAACGTGCAACAAACCCTCAACAAATTGATCATGATTCAATGACCTATCAAACCCTAAAGGAAACCCATCATTCACCGTCGCATAACGAATATCAAGCCCAGATTCACGAGCTCTAGCAAACAGATCATCCTTGTTTTTGATTTGCGCATTTTCTCTGGATTGAGAATTCGATATCTTAGAGTGGATGTAATGTGTGTTAACAAAAGTGATTGTGAAACCATGAGAAGCTAATTTTATGGCTAAATGCACAAATGGGGTAATGTGACCTTGATATGGATATGGAATCATAATAGCATGAGGTTTTTGGTGATGATTCGCCATTGCTGATGATGTTGACAATGATGAAGATATTTTTTTTAAATTTTTTTCAAATTTTTTTGGATTTTTTCTGTAAAGGAAAGGAGCTTTTTGGAGAAGATGAAGAAGAATTTGCGGAGAAATGTGAGTTTCAAGTGGCCATTTATTTGTGCTCCATAATTGAAGGGAAAAGGAGGGAGGATATTACAAGGAAAGGGAGTTAATTTTTTTGTGAAATTTTAATTTGAGCAAACAAATTAAGGTCAATTTTCCACTCCCATTCCAAATTAATTGAATTTTTTAGATTTTTTTTAAGGTTTTAAAATAGTTAAAATTTTCAAAGTTCAAAATAAATGTTTAAAACTTTTTTCATATTTGTTCTTTCATTTATTGAAGTTCTATATTTTGTACGAGATAAATAAATTAGTAGAGTTTATCATTTTACCTTTCGTTTATATCAATGTACATTAAATTAAGTTAAAAAAATCAATAATACACTAATTAATGGTGGGATAAAATGAAAAAAAATAATTAATTCTATCCTAATTTAATAAGTACTCTTATAATATGAGATAAATATTTATAGAAAGATGCACTTATAATATTGGATGAGAGAATACTATATATTTATGACTTTACGAAAGGTAACAGTAGAAAGTATGATTAAAATTTGTCTTTAAATATTTTTTTCAATATATGTACATTAACTCATAAATTTAATTAAAATGAGATAGAGCAAGTATTACTTTTATTTTTATTATATATAGGTAAGGGCTAAATGGACCATAGTAATCACTAATCAATAGGGATATTAAAAAAAAATACGAAGAGGAGTCACTAGATAGTTGGCTACTTCAATGTCCACTTTTTTTAACTTCTAAGCACATAACAAGTTCATCAATAAGAGTGATTCGATATTAAGATTGAGATATTTTTAGAATTTAAAATATTATATTAATATAAAATATTATATGGTTGAGTGGTGATAGATTCTAACGGGTAAAGAATTTAAGTTGAACAAGATTAAGATAAAGTGTGAGTGCAAGTTTGGTGATACAACTTATGTATGAATGTGAGAGTGAAGATTGATACTGAAATCATTAAAAAAATAACTTTAAGATATTATATATAATCAAAGAAAATGAAAAAATTGGCGATGATGTAATATATACTCGCATGGTGGATGAAGCTTGTGTCAATTGTTTATGTGATGTGCTGCCAAAACTTAAGAGTTTTACAAGTGATCGCCAGACCAGCTTGAGCATAGAAAGTATTGGTCGGTCAAAAACTCGCATGTCTTAAAGATAAAAATAGTGATTCGAGGGTGTTGAGATGGATATGTAGACATATTAAGAGAGATTAGAGCAAAAACGAAGATACTTATAAGAAGAATTTATATAGTAATCTTTGCGGTGGACAAGATGAGGAAGGTGAGACAGAAATATCGTTTAGATATGTTAAGAGGAAAGACACAAGTGCCTCAGTAAGAAGGCTTGGGAGGTTGAAAACCATGGGTGATAAGGAAGAGATAGAGGTAGGCAAAAAAAAAGTATTTGAGAGAGGTGATTAAATCAGAAATGTCATACTTGTAGTTTATTGAGAATATGATCTTAGATAGAAAGATATGAAGAATGATGATTAGAATAGAAAGTTACTACTTAGCTGAATATTGTCTAATTCTCCTATCAATATTGTTATTATTGATTATACTATCTCATACTTTGATCTTATATTACTTGTTATTTTCTTTACTTCAGTGATAACATTATCAGATTATACTAAATATGTTATGATTGTATATATTATGGGAGGTGACAATAATGATGGTTTTAATGTCTATTGGGAATAATTTGGTTTAATAATTAATGGTGGTGGTCATCTCAGAATATGCATATATGAAACATCAATGGAAAAGTAATCAAATGAAATTTTTATACAAAAATTATTTAATTCTAGAAATTCAAATACTAACAAGTTGAAGGATGAAAATCTTTCTTCTTAATTTATTTTTCCCAAAATATATCTTTTCCTCAGAGTATCAGAATGAGACTTGAACTGTGTGACAATGATAGTAGGAGAATGGGTTGTTGAATTTTTTTCTTTTTTAAAAAAATCAATGTTTCCAACTTGCAACTTTTAAGACCCCCAATATTTCTTGTTTATCTACCATATCTAATTATTTTTTTAAATTAATTTATGGGATATAATTTAACTAAATATTATATTTAAAAATTAAAAAATATTTATAAAATTTATGGTCTAAACCATTTATTTATTATCTCTATCGTAGAGATTAGATATCGAGAGTTAGAGATAGAATTAAAATACTTGTAAAGGTATTTAGATTATATTTTCGCGATGTAGTACTAGTTAGATAGAAGAGAGAGTAAAGCAATATTCATGTTAAAATAAATTGCACATATTTTTTTAATTATAAAATTATTTCGTTAATAATAAAATATAATTTAAAGTTAAGTTATTCCTAATTATATAATCGTAATATTTTAATTGAAACAAACTAAAAATAAATTTACTGTATGAATTAAGACAGAAGGAATAATACCTTGTTGCAGAATATTCTCTTATATCTCGTCATCTTCATTGGGCATATTCCATTAATAAATTTTCCAAACTTCTTTTTATGTTTAATTGATCAAAATTTTTAATTTTTCTTTAAATAAAAAAAATTAAAAATTTTAAAAATAACTAGTGTATCGCGCCATATTTTGACCAAGTCTGCCTTCTAAACTATGGGATAATTATTTTTTTGAGTTTTTTTCAAATATTTATTGCTTTTAAATATACAATATTTTTTATTTATTACCTAGATATACTATACTTACGAAATATTTACCATCTATAATAGTGTTGAGGGTTTTAGGAAACAGCCTCTCTACTTCTACGAGGTAGCGGTAAGGTCTGCGTACGATCTACCCTCCCCAGACC
>JAOTQR010000109.1:2082293-2096438 GCA_025774065.1 Solanum ossicruentum | reverse complement strand
CTGCGTACAATCTACCCTCCCCAGACCCCACTTGTGGGATTTCACTGGGTATGTTGTTGTTGTTGTTGTTGTTGTTGAAAATCTAAGTCGGAGGGATTAGGAGATACCTATCTAGCAGCCTTTGGTGATCAGACGTTGCTTCATCAACTGAAGGTATGTCTCCATTTATTCTAGGAACATGCTGCACAGTAAATAATACAAGATGTTATAAGAAACTAAAGCAACTTTCAAGAACGTATATCCACACAAAAAAGCCTACATGGTCGTGCTAAAGGCTTCCTATTTCAGTCCATTCACAACACACCAAGTATGTATATGGTACATCTCTATATCCGACTGCAAAGGGAATTTCATTTAATTTCTCTATATTTATCAAGTATTTACTCTTGAAAAAATTAACAAGGTTTAGCATATACTTTAATATAATACATGCGGTATCCAGATGGATAGAAATAATTGGGCAGTTGCTGATTTAAGAGGTTAATATTCTCTGATATTAATTCAACAAAGCTAGCCCTACATTGCTTACCAGCCAAGAAAATGGTCAAAGGTGCAGAGCACCATACTTGTCCTCATACACAGTTGAATTAGCGGTTTCAATACTCACACAGACCAGCCACTCAAAAAGTTACTATGAAAATCTTAAAGAAGTGAGGAATTTCAAGCTCATCAAAGCTTCTAGAATTTACTAACAGACACAACACTTACAGGAATAGCACTGAGCTGGTTTATTCTCTTCCCTACTTCTCCATCAATCTCAAATTCATCTTGTATTTCCAGTGTGTAAGCATACTCGTCTCCATCGTATGATCTATCTCCAGGACTGGAGCAAGAACTTGAAGGCCCCACGTCATCAGCTTCGAGGCCAGCACCATCCCCTGTGAATCATATACATATTAACGAATGCTTCAACTCAAGAGACAAACCCAAAACTGAAAACAAGAAATACACCAGCATAGTATTCCCTTGGAGGACCATGCCAATGCTGTACACCAGTGGAGGCTTGCAAGTACTGCTCATCTGCATGTGAAGGTTGAGAATCTTGTGCAATGGACAACTCTGACCATTCTTCTTGTAGAGCATGAGCAATAACCTCATCATTGTCAACATTACAATATGATGTGTGATAAGGGTTTTCTCTGGAATATTGTTCATGACAGATTTCAATGTCATGCTGTCTACTGTCACCGTAATAGTTGGAACTAAAAAGTTGGTCCACATCAAGAAAACTAAGAACCCCACGAGAAGCATCAGATTCCGGTTCACACGACATTATATCTTTCCAAAAGCGTTGCCAAAGTCAAAAACGTCTTCTCACCTCTAAGTTGAATCGATCACTTGTACCTGAATAGAGCACGTTAATGCAAAGTGCAGCTAAGAAGGCTAAGATGATTCAGATTTTTGTTTTTTAACAGTTGGAATGGAAGTTCACATAATTGCACTTCTTTATCCCCTACCAGAATAATGATTCAATATGATTATAGCTAACAATCTAGTAGCCAGCTCAATTGCCGAAAATCATTCTATCCTTCTCCATAACAAAATTCCTACCAATATATCAAACATTATTTTCCTCTAATTAGTTGTTATTATCACTAGGCACCACTGCAAATTTTAATACAACATCAATTGTTAAAGCCCACTAAAAAGTTGTCTTGGAATCATTTTACTTTCATAAAACAGTTTTGGGCAATACCAAAGACAAGTTACCTTGATAAAGAACTAAAGCGTGAAAAGAGAAATGAGAAGATAAATTTAACCTTTAAAGTCATCAGATCACCTCCCTAATTACCCAAAAGTTATTATTCAGTATTGGGAAAAATACTTTCCCATGATAATATCAGTTTTTAGTATTTTCTGACCTTGAACTAAAAAAAAAAACAATCCTTTCAGAAAGATATAATCTTTTATCTAAATGGGAAAATGACTTCTATTACCTACGGGCAGAAGTCATTTTTCTTCGCAAATATTCTAACTCACACTCCATATTTACTAGTTTCATCAATATTTTTTTTATTTGCACCGGGTGTCCAAGTCTCTTATAGCCCCGACTAATCCCGGGGGTGCACAGGCCCTCGGCAAGGAGTTTCCCGCAAGTGCACCACGATGAATCCAGGTTTTACCCAGTCTGATGGCCCTCAGAAATTGTTTGCACCCAGTGGGTTTCGATCTTGAGATCTTGAAAGGGAGCAAACCCCAAGGCTCAAGTCTATTACCACCAGGCCAACCCCTGAGGTTCTAGTTTCATCGATATTTCAATCGTTATTACTCAAAAAATATCATATGCATACTCTATCCACCACCTTGTACAATTACCAAATATCCCCAACTTTTATATCCAACAAATCAACGGGAAAAAACGATTCTTTGCAAGAAATATCCTCGTTAAATACATTTTAGGTACTACCAAACATACACAACTCACTTTAACAACAATAACACACCATGTAGTCTCACAAAGTGAAGTTTGGAAAGAATAAGATGTATGTAGACCTTATTTCTACCTCAGAGACGACAGAGATAAACTTTTTCCCATATACCCTCAACTCAAATTAAATGAATTCACTCTTTTCCCACAATCCACATAAAAACACCCATCAGTACTTTTCTTCTAAATTTCTTCTATTCCATCACCATCCCTAATTCTAATTTCTACATTTGACTTTCAAATTTTTTTTTAATTTCAGTCTAATTCTTCATACATCACCAACAAATACACACAAATATTTTAACCCTAATTTCTAATTTTTTAATTACAAAAACAATTGAAAAAACAATTAAAAAAATTATCATCTCCAACTCCTCTCCCCGCCAAAATCAAAACAAAATATACTAAAACCATACGAAAACACATACTATAAACCAATTCCCCCATTTACAAGTTTTCCCTATTGACGAAGTAATTGAAAACTTTAGCATAAATCAATTCACCAAAAATCAACAAACTTAACTAAAAAAAACATTAAAAATCATGAAATACGAAGAAATCACAAATTAATCAGAAAAATCAACAAAAAACTGACCTTTAATTCAATTCCACTTCAACTCTGTTCATGTGCTACACGAAAATCCAAAAAAAAAAACACTTTGTGCTGTATACGAAGAAAATGGGCACTGAAAAAGATGATAATTATTATGAGGTAAAAAAAAAAGGAATTTGTGTAGGAGTAAGAAAAAAGGGAAACTACAGACTATTAATTTCAAACGTAAAAGAGATTTTAATTTATAGACAAAAAGGTTTTTTTGGTAAAGAGGGGATTGGGTTTGGCTTTTTTGAGTAGAATGGAAGATACCGTTGCTTTATAGCGCCTTTTTTAGGTATATAATAATATTGAAAAACGTCAATATCGTTCAATTTTATTTTATTATTTCAGTTTATCTCTGTCATTAAATAAATTTATTTATATCTTTGCTCTTAACAAACTCATCAGATTTGCCCCTAAAATGTAAAGATTGCTCCAAATTATATTCATATGAAAAAAGGATCAAAAATATCCCTCAATTTTGTTTTATTGTTTGACTTAATCCTTGTCGTTAAAATGAGCTCATTTTTGTCTCCCTCGTTACAAAATTTATGGCTCATGTCCTTCAATTGGATGGAAAGCCCAAAATTAAATAAAACTATCCAATTCAAGTGAGAATGACTCGATTTTCTTTTTTAACTCGAATTTGACCCACTAAATTCAATAAATTCATACCAAATGAATCTCCAAATTCATCTCCTCCAAATTCATCTTTGATTTATAGAAACATGTCACTTACATTGCTGTATATGGTGGATTTGAAGGACCGGAATACAACAAACATAATTTGTTAATAGATTTTGTCGAAAATGTCGGAGTTGTGACGTTGCTTCAAGGGCATTCTGAAGCAGCGTAAAAAATTCAGTCAAATCTGGAGCAAAGAGGAGGGTGGCAACGTGGTGGATAGCATTTAGGCCATCGCCGGAGCTACCAACAACCATTGAAATAATTGAAGAGTTGAAAAATTTTCTTACTTTTTCAAGTTAATAACAAAAAATAATTAAAAAAAATACTTATCTTGATGAAATAGAAAATCATATTGACATAAATCTCTTCATTCTTTAATATTTGGATTAATTCAGATATTTTCATCCAAGTAGGGGTATAGATGATAAATTTTGTTACGATGAAGGCAAAAATAAACTCATTTAACGACAAAGATTAGGTCAAACAATAAAATAAAATCGAGGGATATTTTTTACCCTTTTCCCATATGAATATAATTTGGGGCATCCGTCTAATTTAGGGGCAAATCTGGTGAGTTTGTTATCGACAGGGGTATAAATAAACTTATTTTAACAGCGGAGATAAAGTGAAACAATAAAGCAAAATTGAGGGATATTTTTTTGCTCTTTTCCTAATAATATTTATTTGTGCGATCAAATTATTTATTTCTTCGTTTAAAAAAAATAATTTAATTTGACTTAATACAAAATTTCAAAAAATAAAAAGAAATTTTTAATCTTATGCCAATGTATTGAAATGCATTTGCAGTAGCGGAGCCACGGGTATGGGGGTTGATCCGAACTTCTTTTGATGAAAAACTATAACATTTTTCTATGATTAAAATTTTTTTACATATAGATAATAGATATCGAACCCTCTTTCAGTTAGTTCATGTGTCTACTTCTTAAAATTTTGAACCACCTTAAAAAAAATTCTAGATCGCGCGCCTGATTAAATATGTGTGAAAAACTAAAATTAATATATATATATATATATATGTCTTTTTTTTGAAATAAATTGAAAAGTATCCTTTTTTTTAAATAGATGGATCGGAGTACATAATATGCGGAGAAAAGTATATAAATAGTATTATCCTATGAAAAGAGCTTCTCTATATCTATGCGGTAGTGATAAAGTTTGCGTAAATTCTAACTTCCTCAAATTGCGGTTGTAAATTTTTACTGAATATATTATTATTATAGTAATTGATAAAAATCTCTTATATAGTTAAAACGATCGTTAATTAAATAAATTGTTGATTAAAAGAGGTTATTCTCATGAAAAGTAATAAGCATTCTTCACCTTTTATATTGAGGTTGTGGATTTGAGGTGTTAAAAGAGTAATTATAAAAGATGGAACCTCTTAAGAAAAGTAAAAAGAAAATGGAATTAATTTATCTTCATAGTAAATGTATAATACGAGTTCAAATTAATCAAGTGATAAAAACTTATTATATTACTAATATATTTATATCGAATCCGACATTCAAAACTTATCTGATACATTTTGACTTTTAATTATAATTTTAAATAAATTATAACTCATTCAAACAGAATTTAGTTCATGAAGAATTTCTCTTTGAAAAAAAATAATATATAGAAATGTAGCAGCCTTATTCAATTTTCTTTTGTCTTGTCCAAATAGTTGTATTTTTTTGAAATTCAACTCTTAATAATTTTCATTTGACACGTTTCTGTTTAATTTAAATTAAATCAATAATTTATCTTTGCATTCCGTTTAGAAGGAAATTTTTTTTCATTTATTTTTTATTGTTAAATTTTGATTTGAAATATTTATTAAAAAATAATAATTAATAGATTATTATTTTCTTTTTATTAATTTATACGGTCTATTTATTATATTTTTTAAAATTTAATAACTCAAGGCAGTAAATTAAGAATATAATTAAAAAAAATTCTTTTACCTTAATTTGGCAAATATGATAAATACAAGTGAAAGTCAAATTAGAAATTTTTTTACAAATAAAATTAAACTGTGGTGTATCAATTACTCCTAATATATTTGTAGGTTTAGCGATAAACAAATTTGCAAATTAATGTTTGATCATATATTACCTAAAAAATAAATTTGGCAAATATTCCAAACTTTTATAATTCTATTAAAAAAATCACTATTTATAGTTTTGATTCCAATCCTAGTTTATGGTATAAAATTTACATTATTACATATATAATATTTTTCTTAAATAATGTTATTTAAAATACAGCCACATTATAATAGTAACATATTTAAAGTTTAGCCGCTTTCTTGCCTCCCCTTTTTCTTCTCCTCCGGTCTCTTTGTTATTATTAAAAACTAAAAAGTATTGTTAAAATATGTGAAGTTTATAATATTTATTTTTTATTAAAATATTTTTAAAGTATGTGAAATTGTGGTTTAAATAGAATGTAAGATATTTTACAATTTGAATTAGTGTAATTATATTTTTAATCTAATAAAATAATGTATAATACAAATAGACCAAATTATCAATGAATGACAAAATAAGTAATGAATTTATCAGTAAGTGTTTGCTTATTCATAAAGGAGTTTTCCACATTACTATGTTTTTCTTCACGCGTCACGTCAACGACTGGTTTGTGCTTACTTGTTCAGGAATTGACAAGTTCAGGGTCATATTTGTGCACTATAAAAATTTGAGTTTCAACTTAAAAACGGGTGTCAAGTTTGAGATCATTTTTTAGTATTATCCCTAAATTAATAATCTATTACTCCACTTTGTGAAGCTGAGTGCATGAATAATGCTGGATAACATAAAAATAATACATTATTTCAATAATTCATTAATCCTTTTATTTTACTTTATATGATGATATTTGATTGAATACAAAATTTAGACTGTAATTTTGATTTTAAAAAAATATAAGCATCCGATGTAGTAGTTATTGTTATTTTAAACTTATAATTAGTGGAATACGTGAAAACTAAAATGTACTCAAATTAATTTTTTTCTATTTTTACAGAGTAAAGAGACAAATTATTTACGATAGATTTATTATTCAAATAAAAATACTTTTAAAACAGGATTATACCAAAAATAATAATAAATTAACTGATATGAAATATTTGTTTTTGTTTGAATTTGGTGGGTGGCTTATTTATTTAAAATAATGTTGTCATTACGATATTGATTGCTCTAAATATACATGCTGTCAGCTTCATTGTACTTGACTCTAATAAAATTACATAAAATTAGTTATTTCATTTTCATCTGAAATTATTATATTACATTATTTGAAGGAAAAATAAAAGGGTCATAATTACTAGTTTGACCACTTTAAATAGCCAAAAGGCAACAACTCTTCATGTATTATTAGCGTTATATATTAAAAATAATTGTTTTTTAAGAATGAATTACAATAGGTATCGAGGAAAGCACATAATAATGGATCATACGTTGAAATTTTGAGATGGTTGTATGTAAAAAGTGTCTACCATATCTGGGATGAAAGATGAAAGGATATCTATCTTCAAGTGCACACCAAAAAACAATCCCGTCCAAAATAGAAGCCAATTCTTGATCATTTTAATGCTTACCCTGTTTAAAAGTCTTATAGATAGTTAGTTAATTATGAGAACTAGTTCTAAAGTCCATAAAGAACCAGTGATGTATCTATGCTATTTTAGTTGGAAAGAAAATTTTACAATGGCGCAAGAAAAAAAATCATATATGAGCATTCAATATTTATATTAAATTACATATATTTATTACAGTAGCTAAATAATTCAATAAGATAAAAACATATATTCATTTGTTCTAGTTAAATACCAAAAAAGTTATATGATAACATATGCCCCATACCTATATTGATTGAGCATAAATATTGAGCGCAAATAAAATTTTTATCACTATTTAATGATATTAAATATGCGTTTTTAACGAATTAACACATACTGAATAATATTATATTAGACTAAATAATCTAATAAAAGAACTTATTATTATCACAGACATTAAATTTATAAATTTAATAATAATTATATAATAATTTAATTTAAAAATTATTATAGAACTCACTTTAAATTATGAAGTCGTCTCGATTTATATAATAAGACAAATTATTTTAGCATAAAGTTTCCTTTGATATGAAGGCACTTTAATAGTTACTAGGAAAAAAGAATACGATTCTTGTGCTTCGTTAAAGTCTATGTCGGCCACCGCGTTTCGTACAGTTCTTATAGTGGCGGAATCAATATTTCGATTTCGAATATTATTAATTTTAAAAAATAAAAAATATAAATTCATAAATTAATTTTTTTCTTTTTAAAATTATACGATGAATACGTCGTAACGTTTTAGTATTAACTGTTTGGTGGGAATGAATAAAATTTAAAATTTATTAACTTAAAATAAAATAATTAAATAATAATCTAAAATAAATTGGGTAGAGGTCTTTTTTGGACGAGTTGATAATCCCTTTTTCCTTAATATTTTGGATGTATATAAGTATTTATTTAAGTAATAATTACATAGAATACTAATCTAAGTGCTAATACACGACTATCAATAGTTAAATGAAAAAGTTGCTATTAATTTACATCATCAATATGTATAATTACTCAATTGAACTTCATAATTGATACATATATTCATATTATTCATCAATTAGAGTTTTATATAAAATATCTCCTAAAATTTTCAAATAGTTAATATATATTTAATTTTTTAAAATTTTGTACATATCTTTGAAATAACTTTAGACATGTGATGTATAAAGTTTAAAATGGTTTATGGAATTCACATATAATTAAAATTCAAACAAAAATAAATAAAGTTTATCAAATATATAGATAAAGTTCAAATTAAAATGATCGATCTTGAAAGTCTAACTTCAAACAGATACATAGTAATACTATATAAAATCATTTTTCCGCCACCATCCAGTAAAAAAACAATAAAAACAAGTTTGAAATCTCACACACACATTGTCCACCCAAATTGTTTAGTTTTTTTGGCAGTATTGACAGCCAATTTAGGTGGAAATATGACCATGAAATCATCTCAAGGAACAATATTTGAAAAGGGTAATTACATCTTTGGTGGTTTTAAAAAAACTATGGAAATGGATGCTACTTGCTAGTCAAAAGGTCACCCATTTGATATGATAGGGATAGTATATGTTTGTTATCCGCGTAATCGCGGACATAGTTTGTATACATCACGCAAATTATATAAAACTTAAATTGTGATGACAACTAAATATTTGCCGCGAGCAGTAATTAATTCAAATTATAGCTATGTTAGCTAATTAATTAGTATATGTTTGCTTATCCGCATAATTTTTTCTAAAAGTAAGAAAAAAAAACTGAGAAAAGCCTACACAAAATAGACTTAATATGAAATCATTTACCCTTGATGCACTCAATCCAAACTATTTACCTTTAATGCACACATGGTTCAAACTATTTATCTTCTTACCCCACTTTCACCTTTTTATTTCGCCCATGACATCATGCTGACATCAATATGAATACTATGAAATAATACGGTATATATGAACCATGTCGATATTGTATAGATTGAACTTAATCCTTTATGATGCTCTGACTATATGTTGATACCCAATTTGTATCATATGAGATTATGTTTTTTTTTTAAAGAAATAAATAAGAAATAGTTATGAAAATTATTAAACTCTAAATTAATAGAAAATATATTCATTGTGATACTCTGTCGTTATATTTATATCATATCGATATTGTATAGGACAAGAAAATTATTAAAGTTACAAAATTATTTATTAAATTCTAAATTAGTGAAAAATATATTTTTGTGATACTCCATCGGTATGTTTATTGATACGTATCATATCATTTGAGTTCTTTTTTTAATAAATAAAATAATTAAGAGAAAATGATTAAAGTTACAAACTTATTTATTAAATTCTAAATTAGTAGAAAATATACCATATCAGTATCATATAAGATTGAGCTTAATCCTCTATGATATTCTGTTGATATATGTATACCATATTGATATATGTATATATGTATACCATATCGGTACCATATCTGTTGATATATGTATAGCATATCGGTATCATATAAACGTGGGTGCTCATTCTGATCACTATCTTGTATAATGGATAATTCCATTCAGAATGTCATTCTTCAGCTATTGCATTGTGAGCAATAAGAAGCAAAACCAGTTCACCTTTGATTGTTCTTGTTTTCAAACCTTCTATTGTATTCATAGTTTCTATTTTCTGATCCTTTCTGTTCAGTGTATTTAGGGTGGTCCACAGGATATCCAACGAACCTATAGCAATCTCTCTTATTGATGGCCCAGCAACTCTACCGCTTGACGGGCAGTCTCCACTCGTGCCACCCACTCCAGCCCTGGTGTGACGTCTTTCAGTATCTCGGCAGGCTCGTCATCACTTCTTCGGCTGGGGGTGAGACAACATCACTTGGTGCTGGATCAACGGGCACTTTCTCCACCTTCTTGGAGCTCTTCTTCCCGTTGAGTTTCTTGGTAACATTGAGCATGACTTCGGCAGTGCTGGTGGCATAAACCTCTCTGCCGCTTGCCATTGCTTTCCTTAGAAAACCTTGCTCCGATACCACTTTGTCACGGACCCAGAACTCACGCTAGAATGTCCGTGGGGCACTAGTCAGTCTGCTCACGAATCTTTCACGATCTTGCAAACACTAGTAAACACTAGTAAGCCTTTTTGCCGAACGCTAGATATGAAAGACAAGAGAGCTTATAGAAAGAAAGAAGACTTTGATTGCCAGAGAGAACGCTTTACTAGGCTTGAATCGCTTACAACTTGCTTGGTTGCCAAATGAAGTGTCCTCTCAGCTTGCAATAATCACATAGCACTTGCATTGTAGTTGAGATTGTAATATTTTTTTCCCTTTCTGATTTCCAGCTCTTGAATACATGGCCACTGCATCTGTAACACCAGGTGTTGCTCCTAATAAACCTGCATCTCTCACAGATTGTGAAACTATCCTTTGACTCTCATCACTCATCACTATAGAATAGGCCTGATTAACCCCAGGTAAAGGAACTATTAGCAAGATTTGGCTTCTTGCTTGAGAGTATGAGTCATTAAGTTTTGATTGTTACTTAAATTCCATTGTATTGTCGTTTAATTCCATCAAAATATTGGCAAACTAATATAATTGTATGAACCCTTCTCTTGTATTATGGCTAGCAGCATTGTCATTACAAGATACAATATTACACTTGAATGTTTGTTTCAAATTACATTCCTAAACAAACCATGACAAATTTTCATGCATAAAAAAGGGAACTTTCATGTACAACAAAATGAACTTTCTCATCTTGTTCATATTCTTGTATATCATGGTAACTATACAAGACATGTTCAATCAAAACTAAATTTATCAAGATCAGTATAACCGCGAGCGCTTCAAATTCCTTATATCAAAGCCACACCCCTCCATTCATCGTTACAGATCCCCCGAAGATTCTGCACAAGTCACATGTAATGTCCAAGAGTCACCACGTGCTGCGAAACTAACAGAAGAGACCCCATTCATATTGGGAGTAACGGATATGATCTCTTTTTTTTCATTTGTGAATATAGGAAAGTGTTATGTTAACAGGTGTTTATCAACTTTGTTGACCACATGCGTACTAGCCGGTTACCATCTCCAAGTTTGATATCGATTGTGCTCCTCTTACCTTTCCTTTCAGATTCTGGTGAAGTTGGTTCTGCAATTCTCAGAGGTGGTTCAGGATTTCCTATTCCTGTTGATGTCTCGACAACTTTGTTCACCATTTCCAGTACTTCACTCATTTTTGGACGTGACTTCGCATTTCTGACCAAGCAGCGATTGGCGACAATGGAGAGCTTCTGGGCTGACCTTACGATTTTACCATCAAGTCTTGGATCTATTATTTGCTGAAACTTCTTAGAATCTGATATGTATGGCTTTACCCACTCTAAGAGCTTCTGCTCACTCCTAGGCCGATTTCTATCTAATGGGCGTCGACCAGTAATCAGCTCATAGAGAAAGACGCCATAGCTCCACACATCACTCTTGGAAGTCAGACGGCCAGTTTGAACATATTCAGGAGCAGCATATCCCATGGTTCCAACAACCTGATACAATAGAAAGGTAATATGCAACCAGACTACAACCATGACAAGTTCTTAGGTTCATCATTTTCAAGGCCATATGTTGGCACCATAGGAAGAAACAGTACATATTTACTTGAAATTGCTAAACGGACAGTAGGCTGGAATGAAGTCATGCAAAATCAGTGACAATTTTGGAAACAAGCTTCATGGCTTTCCACGAAAGTATCCAATGGACCATCTTTGTTAAAACATGACATGGATGAACATAGAATTTCGAGATAGAAGACTACTTTTTGGAAGGACATCCAGGGAATAAAATAGATAAATCATGGTTTGACAATTCTGTAAAAGGAGTTAGGTTTATATGACTATACCAACATCTTTTAGTATCCAAGTATCCTGCATTAATTAGAAAAACTAATGAACAAACAAGAAAAAGTGAAAATACCAAACGGCAAGATCTTCACGACACATGTATTGAAATGCACGCAGACAATTTACGGGAGCATACCGCTGTTGAGACATGGGTTAGACCCTCAGGAGGTCCCAACCTAGCCAATCCAAAATCTGACAACTTTGCATTCCATTGCTCGTCCAAGAGAATGTTTGAAGATTTGAAATCTCTGAAGATGATCTACAATATTTGAAAGAAGAAGAGAGACACCAGGCTTCTGAATGTTAAAAAAACATTAACAACTTGAGCTAACAAAATAGAAGACATAAAAGGGATGAAGTGCCATGCTAGTTTCATATTTACACTTTATATAGGTGTAAATAGCTAAGTGGAAAAAGCACCTGAATGTCCATTTCTTCATGTAGGTATGTTAAGCCACGTGCAGCATCTTGGGCTATCTTTAACCTCATTGCCCAGGAGAGAGGGGTTTCTGACCTAGCTGACAGATGGTTTTCGACACTTCTGTTAGGCATGTATTCATACACCAAAAGCCGCTGGATTCCTCTCTCGTCATCTTCTGCACAGTAGCCAACTAATTTGACGAGGTTTTTATGTTCAGCCACTCCGAGAACATTCACTTCTGTCACCCACTCTTTATGGCCCTATTGAATAGAAGCAAGAAGAGTACATTACTACAAATTGAAACAAGAACATGCTTGTCACTTTTTATTTATTAACATGGTTCATTCCACAAAACTACTGTGAACAGACGGGCCATCAATCGCGTTCGCCAAATTTATGCCAAAAAAGATTTAACTATGCAGTAGCTAAAAACCTGAAAATTGGTGGATAAGTCACATTAAAACATGGGAAATGAGTTAGTTATGCAAAAGGTTCACGATAACCATCAAGGTGTTCTCCTAGATACTAAAAGTAGACATAGTATGTAATGACCCTGAAGGTCATTTTTGGTATTTTCAGCCAAATTACTATTATTACCCTTCTTAAAAGTTGTCTTGAGTCATTATTGGCTAATGCTAAAAGTCCGATTTCGAAAGTATGGTGATAAGCTTGAGTTTTGCAAATGAAAGAGTTTTTAAAAGCTTAAGTTGGAAAATTTGAGTTTTCTAGCCGTTTTGAGTTTCAATTGTCGGATCGTGATTTTGTCGATTCCATCAGCTCCGGAATGCGGAATCTGGTCTAGGGGAACTTGCAGAACTTAATTTGGAGTTAGAATGAAGATTTTAGATCAGAAGTTGTATTTTTAGTTGTTACCGGAGCCAAAGTTTGACTTCAGTTAACAATCGGGGTTCAGAAGCTCGAATTGGAATTCTGAAAATTTCAATAGTTCCAGATAGTCGAACTAACGCTAGAAATGGTTCCGCTGCAATTTTTAGAGCTTGTGAGAATATTTTGACTTTTTGAGTTCGAAACTAGTTCAAATGAGGTTTATTGCAAATTCTGATATTTCCATTGGATCCGGAACGTCTAGTTTGGTAGAGAAGTACCTTTCTCTCAGTTCCCGAGGCTTTTAGGGGTGTTTTGGTCTTTTCGATAGCTTTCGATATTGAGAAATGGGACCCACATTGGAATAAAACAATCTCCCATGAGAATTTTGACCACACCAATGAGTCCAGAATGTCCTTTGCAATCAGATTTCATATATGAAGTGTATTTTTCTGACTCCAAATGAAGCCGGAGCATTGAATTTAAGTTTCACAGATTACTGAAAATGTTGAGATGGACGGGTGACGTGGCCAAATGAGGTCCTGCCACGTGGCAGACCCGGTTTCCAACCTAATAAAGCTGCAGAATTATGCACCAAGATCGCAAACTTTTCCCAAATTTCAACCAACGTTTTCTCTCTCAATTTTGATCGGATTTGAGCGATTCAAAAGGCTAAATTGTATATTTTTCTGAGGA
>JAOTQR010000109.1:2047504-2070068 GCA_025774065.1 Solanum ossicruentum | reverse complement strand
TTTCTTCCCCGCATTTATCCCCCGCTTCCTTATGTCTAGTATTTAGACAAAATTGACTTTCTTTCTATTTAGAATAGTTCTTCATGAAAGTACACTATTTTGAGGTCCGACGCTTTAATTTATCTGGGGAAGTAAGCTTGAGGCTTCTGTTCAAACTGTGTATCTCTCTTTCTTTAAATTGATTCTGGTTTTGATTGAATGAGGATTTACGTAAAGTTGTCATGATTTGAAGTCTATGTTTGAGGGGGCTTAGTGTCACGCCCCAAAATGGGAGGAGATGTGGCACGGCACCAATGCCTGCCAACTTGTACCAAGCAAACCAACTAGGTTTAGTGACTATCCACTTTGCATCCATATACCACAACTCAATTAATTAACAATATTAGTTATGAGAGAAATAAAGTAACTCCATTAATGATCGAAGTGCATCAACATAAACTGAAAGTATGTGCATTAGAGAGAAAGAGAAATTCATAAGGTTAAGCTCTACTAGTACAATCTAGAATGAAAAGGGAGGTGAAGCTTTCAAAATGTCCTCTAAGATATACGAGTCATTGACAACATAGATTAAGTTGGACTCTACAAGACACAGCTCCTTATACTCCCAAGGTTAGCTTAAACCTGAAGTCTGATAGCAAGTTTGTCATTTGCTGTTCCAACTTCTCTTTTCAAGATTATTAAATTTTCATACTCCCAAACCTGTACCTCCAAGTCATATTATACATGTATCTACATGTTCGATTGTATATTTCTTAATCTGTTGTTCTCGTTGGTATGTAATATATTCATAAGCATGCTTAGTGTTAAACTCAAATCTGGAATTCTAAGGGACGCTAAACTTTGTAATTTTTCCCTTGTCAATCTTGTAAAAAATGGAAGGTGTAATAATGTTTTTTGTTAGAAAACCTGTCTCATATTCGTTGTGCAATGGTTTCCATAAGAGATTATAAGGTGTTGAATTATTTCAAAATTTCCATTGTCTATCTTTTTCATCTTAGAATGAGAGATCAACTCTTTTATTCTGGATATAATGATTGATTTTTTTTTCAAATTGAAGTTGTTGCTCAGTATCTGACCTCTCTTTACCTTTACATGTAGGGTGCTTTGAGTTTTATACTGATCATCTTTTATAATTGCTCTGATCAAGTCATAAATACTAAGCACCGAAGAGTCGCCAAGTCCAGGGAAGCTGCAGCAAGACATGCGCGAGAAACTGCTCAAGCAAGACAACGGTGGGGATTAGTGAAAGATGTCGCAGAAAAACGTACTTTGGGATTGAAACAACAAATATCTCGCACATTCTCAAAGAAAACGAGTGTGAAGCAAGGACCAAGAGGAGGTTTCAACCTACCTAAAACTAATGATGAAGCATCGGCCATACCATCTAAACCTCCTAGCAGCTCAGCGGGTAAAGGAAAGAAAAAAGAACCTAGTGCTCTGACAAAAATGATGCATTCAATTGAAAATGAAACAGATAATGTGGAGGGGTTCCATATGCAGATTGGAGATAAGAATATAAAGAAGCAAGCAGTCAATGCTAAAAACCTGCATACTAGGAGCCAAATCTTTAAATATGCATATGGTCAGCTTGAGAAAGAAAAAGCTATGGAGCAAAAGACTAAGAATATGACATTCTCGGGAGTTATATCAATGGCAACAAATGAAAATACTGAGCTCAAGACTAGGCCTCCCATTGAGGTTGCCTTCAAAGACCTGACCATTACTCTAAAAAAGAAGCACAAACATTTGATGAGGTCTGTTACTGGAAAACTTATGCCTGGTCGTATTTCTGCCGTCATGGGTCCATCTGGGGCAGGGAAGACTACTTTTCTTTCTGCAGTGACTGGCAAGCTAACACAATGCACATTATCTGGGATAGTTCTCATAAATGGAAGGGCGGAATCTATCCATTCGTACAAGAAAATTATAGGTTTCGTTGCCCAAGATGATATAGTCCATGGAGACCTCACTGTGGAAGAGAACCTTCGATTTAATGCAAGATGCAGGTATCAGTTAAAATATACATTGCATTATCTTCGAGAGACTGACGCTACTGGGAGCATGACTTCCAAATTTACTTTCTTTTTTGTTGTTGTAGTGACATTATTTTGAATTGTTATATCGCCTTACGTATTTCTTTAAACTTCTGTTTGCCAGGGAAGATGAAAAGATAATGAAAAATTTTTCACGTTTTCAAGAGTTTTGTTAAGATAAAAAGAAAGATATGGTAGAAGATCATATCAATTAGTATAAACTTGTGATGTTTCATTTATTTTTCTTACAATTAATCTTAATTAGTGTTTACTTGCATTTAACACTTCAGCTATTGGTATATGTGTATATGTTCTCCAGAAGTGCATAAAGTTCAATACTCTTTCAGTTTTTCACTCATGGTGATTGTGTCTCCTAAGGGTCAATACCATCTTCACAAGTGCATCTTGTCAAGCATTCTACATTTAGCAAGTTTTTATATGGCACTTAATACGTGTAGTTTCTTTTCCTTCAACTTTTGCTACTATCTGTTGTTTTTTTGTAACTCGATTATCATATTATTTTGTTAGAGTTTTTGTTTTGTTACTATCTGTTATTTTGTTATTATCTGTTGTTTGTTGTACTTTCGTTACTTCTTTGGGAACTGCTTTCCTTGAGTCGAGGGTCTATTGGAACTAACCTCTCCACCTCTGAAGGGGTATGGTGTGCGTACACTCTATCCTCCCCAAACCCCACTCTCTTGTGGGACTATACTGGGTATCATGTTGTCGTTGTTGTTGTGTACATTTTGCAGTAACAACCGGTTTCTTCTCTTTTAAATCTTGTTTTATGAACTGTTATGTAAGGTGTGCTTATCTTAGGCTATAGAGACTCTATTTGGAACATCCACAAGCTACGCACCTCGAGTTCTTAGTTGAAAATGTGGGTCCTAATGTCTAATAACCTCATCTATTCCTAATCTTGATATGTATAGAAGGTTCAAATCATAAGCTGTTACTATTGTGGATATGTCACTAAGGCCCGATTAATGTCATTGTTCAACATTGTCTTTTTTGAAACTTTTGTCCTCCATGCATTTTGGGCTTTGCTTATGCATAAGATGTTATTCCAAGTTTACATTCATATCAAGTTTGATTGTCTTGACGTCTAAATGTTCATTCTCATTTTCTTATTGCCATTTCATGTCTTCTTTTTTTGAACCTTCAACATCGTAAAGACTAGCTGCAGACTTGCCAAAGGCTGATAAGGTTCTTGTAGTTGAGAGAGTTATTGAATCATTGGGTCTTCAGGCAGTTAGAGATTCATTAGTTGGAACTGTAGAGAAGCGTGGAATTTCTGGTGGCCAGAGGAAAAGAGTAAATGTGGGGATGGAAATGGTCATGGAACCTTCATTGCTAATCTTGGATGAACCTACATCTGGTTTAGACAGCTCATCGTCAAACTTACTTCTTAAAGCTCTTAGACGTGAAGCTCTTGAAGGTGTAAACATTTGCATGGTTGTTCACCAGCCAAGGTATGTGGAGCTTTTTATCCTCAATTAAGCTTTTAATCAGTTGGTCACGCACTTCAACTTGATTCGAGTTAGAACTTCGATGTGCTTGGCTCATGAAAAATATTCATGCCCGCATGTGAGGAGCATATGGGAGATATAATTAATTAAATAAAAGTGCGACCTCTCTAACAGATGGTCACACACTTCAACAGTAGAAAAACAAAAGAATCACCCCAGAAATGTACTTCCCTCTATACCTAAACAAGTAGTTCTATTAAAACAGGTTATATAAGTTGAGAAATTTAGATAGTTTAAGATGCTTTCGCTTTTGTGGTTCCTGTTCATAGGGAAAAAATTGAGCTGGCTCAGTAGGTACGCATTCTGAAATCATGTGGCCACTGAGACCATGTTGTAACGGAAGGCAGAATTTTGTGCATTGTATTTGGCTATATTGTATTATATGTATGTAGAATGACTTATCCTTCTGTCCTTCAGCTATACCTTGTACAAGATGTTCGATGATTTGGTACTTCTAGCCAAAGGTGGTCTTGTTGCATATCACGGCCCTGTGAAGAAAGTAGAAGAATACTTTGCAAATCTTGGAATCACGGTACCGGATCGCGTAAATCCTCCTGACCATTTCATCGACATCCTTGAGGGTATGGTCAAACCAGGTGGAGGTGTGACCGTGGAACAACTTCCTGTACGATGGATGCTTCATAACGGTTATCCTGTACCCCCAGATATGATGCAATTGTGCGATCAGATTGCAATGTCCTCCAAGGGTGTTGCAGCAGCTCCTGAACAATCTTTTTCCGTTGATTGGCATGAGAAACGAGATTCTCTGTCTCATGGCTTGTTAAAATCCCATGACTTGTCTAATAGAATCACTCCAGGCATAAACCGACAGTATAGATATTATCTTGGAAGGTATTATATCTTATGTTATCCAGATTCATGTTACATTTCCCCTACTACGGTTTCTTCATTCTCTAAAATTGCTGCAACTTGTAAGAGTTCATGACATGGAAATATATGCAGCTAAAATTTCTGCCACTCTCTCTGGTCCAACAACTGGTGAGAGAAGTAATGAAGAGATTAACTTGCGTTTTGTCATAGATGTTGGATCAGATTTTGACGATTTATCTTCAATTATCTGTTTGACCACAAATAATCAAGGGAGAGTGAGACATTGGTGTCATGCAATGATGAAGTTTGTCACAGTTTTCTGACACAAGTTTTGTGTGATAATTTTTAACTCGATTACCATCTTCAGGGTTGGCAAACAACGATTGCGAGAAGCTCAAATACAAGCAGCAGATTATTTAATTCTTCTGGTTGCTGGAGCATGCCTAGGAATCCTGTCCAACCAGAAGGGTGACACCTTCGGATACTATGGCTATATGTATAGTATCATTGCTGTGTGTAAGTGGACTACTTGCTAAATCCGAAGCCAAGACATCTTCTAGCTGAATATATTTTGCTTAGATATTGGTGGATTTAACTTTATTTTCGATCGGGATATGATTCAAAATTGTTTGATTGCCTCAAATAAAAAGAACACTTACATATTCCCCACATATATGCATTTATTACTTGCAATACAACTTTTTTTATCTTGTTAACCATGGTGTCCGGGTCAGCTTGTGCGAACCTCAGCTAATTCTATAGGATACCTGCCACCTCCCACCAACAATACTTCTTGTATGTTCACCACAAATATACATCTATATATATTCTTGTAGTACAATTTTTTTTTTTGGATAACCATGGTATCTGGTTAGCTTGTATGCACCTCGTCTAATTCCATGGAGCACTTGCCACCTCCCACCGGCAATAGGTACCAAGTAACTCATATATGCAAAGAGATAACCTATTTTTTGTCTCTGCTGGTGCTCAAAGTATTGTGTTTTGTGTTCAAAATACTTGGCAATTTTACCTGCTTAATGTCGCTCCTAATTTCCTGATGCTTCTTGAATTGCAGCACTCCTCTGTAAGATTTCAGCATTGAGATCCTTTTCGTTGGACAAGTTAGAATACTGGAGAGAGAGAGAAAGCGGCATGAGCAGTCTAGCTTATTTCCTTTCTAAGGATACAATAGACCATTTCAATACTGTTATAAAGCCTTTGGTTTTCCTGTCTATGTTCTATTTCTTAAATAGTCCAAGATCATCCTTTGGCGCCAACTACCTCGTTTACCTCTGCCTCGTATACTGTGTGACTGGCATAGCTTATGTGTTTGCCATCTGCTTTGCTGCTGGACAGGCACAATTGGTATGTACTACAGTCACGTTCTCCTTGATATGACGTATTTCTTTTTCCTGATTCTTTATGCTGACAAGCTTCTTCTTGCTCTATTCGAACAGTGGTGCGTTCTTGTTCCTGTTGTTTTGACTCTCATTGCTAACCAGGAACCAGACGGTACTGTCGGAAAATATATAGCTAAGTTTTGTTACCCAAGGTGGGCTCTGGAAGCATTTGTAGTTGCAAGTGCACAGAGGTTGGTAGTTCATATTCTCCTCTTGTTTCTGTGCACTGCTAGATTAATATATGAAAGCATATATTTGTAGTTCAGCACCTGCCCGACTAATATTTTTGAAGAGTCCGAGCAATATAGGTTTCCATCTGTTATGATCACATTATGTTAGCATTTTTTCATCTATTTGGCTATGTTGCTCGGACTCTTCAAAAATATTTTCACAACCGTGTCAAATCCTCCAAAAATACACTACTTTTCGAGGTTAGACACGCACCCATTGGACATTTTTTAAGAGTAGTCAACAAATATTTCCGCTTGCTGTTCACATTACATTAGCATTTTCTCATTTGTTTGGCTATGTTAATCAGGTTCTCCATAAAATATTTCCATACCTTGTCGAATCCTCCAAAAATACACTTCTCTTGTAGGATCTGACACGCTCCGTCAAAGAGTCCGAGCAACATAGATTTCCAATTGTTGTTTTTCTCATATGTGTTTGTCCATATATGTTGCTTGGACTCTCCATAAATGTCGTCATACCTTGTTCAAATCCTAGAAAAATAACACTCACTACCTTTCGTAAGATATGACACACACGAATTGATACTTTTAAAGAGTCTCAGCACTCCATATTTTTGTCGTATCTTAAGCTATGTTGCTCGGACTCTCCACTAATTGTTTTGTTTTTTTTGTCTTCAGATATTCAGGAGTATGGTTGATAACAAGATGTGGCAAATTATTGGAGCTAGGATTTAATGTGCATAACTGGACTTATTCTCTAATTTTACTGTGGCTCACTGGTGTAGTTACTCGTTTAATAGCTTATGTTTGTTTAGTATGTATTAAAAAGAAATAAACCAAATTTTGCTATTTACAACAAGATTAAATAGATTTCCACAGCCGGATGGAGCCAAAGATTTACTATTTTTTAGCTTTGGGGTATAATGGAATAAAGCAAAATGACTTTTTAAACTATCTGCGCTTCTTTCAATTATGAAGTAGCAGTTAGTCAATGCAACTTTTGACGCTCATCATATGGGTCATCCGGAAACAGTCGATCTATGTTTTAAACACAGGGGTCAGGCTGCGTACATCCGATCCCCCCTTATCCGGCAATAGGCGTAAGCCTTTGAGGCAATGGGGTAATATTCTTGTTGTTGTTACAACAAGATTAAATAGCTAGATCATTTCAATTTACTATATACCACTTAAGGGCAACATTAAATTGTTCGAAAATAAAAAGGAAAAGAAAAAAAATGATTAAATGCCTCGAAATTCGTTAAATAGTAAAAACAAAATAAAGTGGAGTACTTTGACGACTAATATGAAGGTAAAACCTTAATTTTTGTAATTTTTATGTAAAATTGATGGATCAAAAACTAATGACTATTATAACTTTTCATCATAAGAAAGTTAAAAAAAAAATTATCAATTTAAATCGAGGTTCAAATCTTTAATTTTTCCAATATAGTAATCAAAGTTCTTAATGTCAAATGGTGTTATTTACTACTTTCTCCATTTACTATATTAAAAATAGACATTTAATAATACTTGTTCACTTTGTGAAATCAAGAGATAATTTTACAAGTAATTTTTGTTTTCCCCTTTATTATTAATATAGTCATTTCCTTATTGTATTTTTCAAGACATTCTATTTATTCTATTCAAAAGGTGATTTGATAAAATTATTTTTATCAATTATTTTTCATTTCTATACCGAATCAATAGTGAACAACTATAATTGGACGAGATGTTTACACAAATATTTCATTTCATATGTGGAACAACAACAACATACCCAGTAAAATCCCACAAGTGAGGTTTAAGGAGGGTAGAATGTGCGCAGACATTACCACTACTGTAGAAGTAGAGAGGTTGTTTTCTGGCCGCATCTTAAAACCCGTAAGCAGAAAAAACTAGATATGACAAAAAGGAAGGGGAGAGAACGAAAAGAGCGACTAATAATAACAGTATATAAATAAGATAAAACTAACACATAATACGACAGATAATGTGAGTACATGACAAAAAAAGCACCTAACCCTACCATTAGCCTGCTACTCTAATTCGCGATTTCCACTTCTTTCTATCGAAGGTCATGTCCTTAGTGAGATCAAGTTCCGACATATCATGTCTAATCACCTCCCCCAGTACTTCTTCGGTCTACCTCTATCCCTCCGAGTATCTTGCAAAACCAATCTCTTGTACCTCTTAACAGGAGCATCGGTACTTTTTCTCTGCATATATTCAAACCATTGCAGTCTCGCTTCCCCTCGTAAATAATAGACTTGTGGTCCAATTTTAGAGGTTGGCCATGGAAGCTTTTTGTGTCAAAGAAGAAGATTTTGTATCCTACTTCTTTTGTGTGCATGCAAGTTTCTTTTTTACAATATTTTCTATATCTTAAAATTAAAATATATTTAATGTAATAAATATCTTTAAATATTTTGTTACAATTTTAAATATATCAAGTGAGATATTTGGAATTAAGAATTATTATTCCATATAAATAAGGATTCAGTTTGAAACATGCTAAAAGGAAAATAATACATATAAATGAATTAAACTATAGAGAAGGTACATTTCAAGTTTTGCATACATCTTGAAGCGTTATAGATCACTATCTTTTCTAAAGTCGTATACAATCATGAATTACCTAAATTAGGAGAGTAAAATTAGATTATAAAATCATGAATTGCCCAATATATTCAAGTTTGAAAAATGAGATTAATGATCATTTATTTATTAATTCTACTTATTTGATTATTTCAATTTAATCAATCAACAGTTAAATTGATGCATGTCCAAATTAATCCTTACAATATATCATCAAAATATCTTTTAAAAATTTATATCTATTTTATTTCGAATCAAATAATAAACTATTCATTTATTAATTTAAGTCGATTAATCTCTTCATTTATTAACACAACATGGCCATTTGAACCTTTAAATCAAACATTATAATAACACTTCCAAATTTTTCTTTTGTTTTTTGTTTAAAAAAAACTTTAAAATTTATTTAAAGAAAGGAAATAAAAGAAGAAGGTACTACACTATTTTTTTTTTCTAAGAATGTCTCAATACTTTAATGTCTCCCCCATAAAATTGATGAAAAATAGTTGTTAGCCCAATAAAATAAAATAAAATAAAATAAAAAATAAATTGCAGAAAAAAGTAATGCCACGTGTCAAAAGAAAAAAGAGACTTAGCAACTCAAGAGAGTGCAATTCCACCCTAGCGGACTTCAAACGCAAGATTTCATCAAAAAACTAAAAAACGAAACTGACAACAACATATAATTCCTTTCGATTCCGTCCCATAAATGGTGAATTGTACCTGCGAGCCTTTTGCTTTCCTCTTTTTTTTTTTTTTTTTCTCTCTCTCTTATGTACACACAGTTTCACTCTCACTGCAATTGAATGATGAATCAGGTTAGTGTTCTTTTTGGTTTTGTTTGTTGATTTTTGTGTTGTTTGATGGAATTTGTGTATGACATTGATGTATGGTTAAAAGGGGTTGTGTGGGATTTTGCATAAAAATGGAGTCTTTGTTTGTGCATTTCTTTGTATGACATTGATGTATGGTTAAAAGGGGTTGTGGGAATTTGCATAAAAATGGAGTCTTTGTGTTTGTGTTGCTAGTTGTTGGATTTAAAAGGGTACTTGCATGTTGAAATTTATGGTTAATTTGTGAGTTTTTGGTACCCCTTTAGAGGAATAGAGGTGAGGGATTGAGGAAGTTGTGGAATTTGGCAGTAAAAATGTAGTCTTTATTTTTTGTGTTGCAAAGTTGCTTGATTCAAAAGGGTAGTTGAGTGTTGAAATTTATGGTTAATTTTGATTTTGTGGTACCCCTTTTGAGGAATAGAGGTGAGGAATTAAGAAAGTTGTGGAATTTGGTAGTAAAAATGGAGTCTTTATTTTTGTGTTGGGAGTTGCTGGACTTAAAAGGGTACTTGCATGTTGAAATTTCTGCTCAATTTTTGATTTTCTGGTAACCCCTTTGAGGAATAGAGGTGTGGAATTAAGAAAGGAACCATCTTTTTGTTAATTGAAATTGAATGACAGAGAGGGAGTCTCTGTGTGTGTGTGTGTGTTTTGGTCTCTACATTCTCATTGCAATTGACTGATGAATCAGGTTAGTGTTTTTGGTAATTTTTTGTTAATTTTTGTGTTATTTGTTGTACTTTGATGGGATATGTGTAGGACATTGATGTATGGTGAAAAGGGGTTGTGGAATTTGGCAGTAAAAATGTAGTCTTTATTTTGTGTTGCAAGTTGCTGGACTTGAAAGGGTACTTGCATGTTAAAATTTTTGCTCAATTTTTGGTCTTTCGGTACCCCATTTGAGTAACATAGGCGAAGAATTAAGAAAGGAACCTCATTCCTTCTCCAGGCCCAGCCATCTCCCAGACATGGCCGCCATCGCACATCTTCTTCGCCATCACCACCATTTTTTCTTCCAAAAAAGTCACTGTCAATCATCACCTGAAGAAACCATTGCCTATGTCGTCTTTCAATTCCCTCTCATTGACACATCATGAAAGCAAAAAGACGAGACCTAGAGACACAGCCACTCAGAAAATATAAAAGGAAGAAACATGCTATTAACACCTAAATTTATTTTATCCCTCTTCGATTTATTTAACCCTAAGTAAAATTCTCGCGCTTTTGCAGCTATTTCAAATCTAGTTTAAAGAAAACCCAAAATAGGATTATTGCCAAAAAATGTTTGGCTGTTAAATGATATTTATTCATCATAAAATTAATTGTTCGATTTATGTAAATTATTGGGTTTTGAAGTGACGGTAACTTTAATTTCTTACATATCCCAGTCTTCCATTTTCAGTCTCAGAAAATTGTGGGGTTATTTGCAATCCTTCTTTTTAGTCTTTGTTTCTAGAGATAGGAAAAGAAACAAAGTTATGATGTTTGAATCATCATTATAGTTATTCAGTGGTAATGAGCTTTTAATGGGGGGAAAGGTGACTAGTGGTATTAGGGTGTTGTACTGGTATTGGAGGGTAAAAGAGGCTGAAAAATTGTGGGGAATTTTATTTTTTTTGTCAAAAAAGAAATTGTCGTAAAAATAAAAAATGACGTGGCAAGTTTTATCCACGTGGAGTGTGACATCAGCCCGAGAGTCGCATTAAGTTGGACGGGGTTAAAAGGTTGAGTTTCATGGAGTTTAAGTGTTTGACAAAGTCGTGAATCCGAACAAAGTACAAGGGCCTTGTAGGTCATTCTATCAAAATAAAACAGCACTAAGAAAGCAAGTGCATTCTTTCCTTGGAATTATGGAGATCTTTTTGTATCTATAAGGAAGCCTTGGGCTCCATCCCAAGTACTGATACTTAAGGGGTGTGTTGAAAACACTTCCTTTTCAGGGGACACGCTGATCTACTCGTGTTTCCCTATTTTCCTTTTCAAGACTTTTCTTTTAAATTTTCTTTTTTCGTGAATGAAAAGATTTAAGGTTGAAATATCTCTTACAGAGCATTTCCCTTTCTGAAGATGCATTGCTCAACTTGTGCTGCCTAACTTCCCTACAGCCCCTGTAACTTCCCTATCACCCATGGCAGAGAAAAGCGAGGCTGGAAGCTCATTTTTGGTTGCCCCTTTTGTTGGCTGAGAAATGGGAAAACAAACACTTGAAAATGTTGAATATACTTGTACCTGATGAGTTGATTGTTTTTTGGTCTGTGGAACAGAACGACTTTGCACTTTGCGAGGGGTAAAAACAAACTAGATATAGATAGTGTTTCCCCATAAGTTTGAGATGAATGAAGTGCTTAAAATTTTAAAGTGGAAGGATAGTTTACTCTGCCATTTTATCCCCCCCAAAAAACAGACTGCTGATTACCATGCAACACTTCTGTCTTCTCATTTCGAAAATGACTAGAAAGTTTGCAATTGGTTAGGGTTATTGGTGAATCATGGTGACTCTGATAAATTCTCTAAATGATTTGCAATTTTGAATTCTTAATGGATTCGATGGTTATTTGGTGCAAAGGCTATTTATTTTGAAGGCTAATTTCTAAAATTTGTTGCACCTGTCCCTATTATCTTCACGGCTAGCTCAATGACTTCAGGACTGCTGTTCTCATTAAAGCTTACAAGATTTTTGAGTATCTTTCTTCTGTGCATTTTTATTTTCTTAGGACTGGTTTGAACATTGGTTTTAAAAATTATTTCACAATAATCCACTTTTCTAAATATTGTCACTTGATGTTACCTGCCTACACAGTATCCCTTACAAATTCTTTCACAGATGAATACTGTGTATGCTTTGAGAAATAATGAAACCGTAGCAGTCTAGCAGAGATGGAAATAAATTTAGCCTATCTTACACCCAAATGCTTTAACAGGCACATATTAGACATCTATCTTATGTGGGTCAGAAGTCTGTTAGAATGTCCTGTGTTGGTTGAGGGGATGGGTTACTGTTTCCTTAAATGTTCTTGAACAATTTTTCCTCATGAACTAGCTTTTCTGAGTCAGAGACAACATTGGTTGGGGAATGAGTTGGTGTAAAATTATGTGGTTTTTGTATGTAAGTTAGCTTTTGGTGTTGAGTTAGTCCAAGGTGCTTTTTCTTTATACTTAATCTACTACATCTATGCATATAGTTGACTAAGTCTGAGAAAGTGTCTTACATTTGTGTGAATCTGTTTGCAGAATTCAGCATATCGAAGTGGTTTTGCATCTCTAGGGGTCTGGTTTGATGAAACAGGTACTAACCAATGTATTTTCAACAATAAACTAATTTGCATTGTGGATGTCTTGTGCTGGTGCAAAATGATAGTTGTCTCATCGTTTAAGAGTCTCAAACTACTTGTTTCATATGAATTAATATATTCCTTAAAGTTGCTCCCCCCCCCCCCCCTTTTGTCTTTCTTATGCGATTCAGATTCTTTTTCCTGTGTATAATTGATGTGTATACACTTTGTGTGCTTTTCTCATTACTTGTTACTAATTTATTATGATCTAAGAAAGTCTTTACCATGTTCTTTCTTGTTAAATCCAGATGAATATGAAATCTTGGTACATTGATTATTCTGTTTTGGGATTTAATGGCAGCCAGAGTTATGTCTATCTTGACAGTTACTTAGCTAGACTAAGGCGGTAAGTTTGACACCCAAATCTGCATTGGTGTTCTAATAGGCTGTTCAGGTGCCACAATTTGTGGTTTTGATATTATTGTATATCCAGTGAGAAATTATTCAGTTGCAAATATAATGGTGAAGAACTGACCCCATTAAAACAAATACTTGTTTTTAAAAAAAAGGCTGAATAGCATACCTTATCAAATATGCTCTGTTTAGCTTTTTATATGTCTGATGACAGTACAAGCTATCAGGTTCTTTTGTTTGTTGGCTAATTTATTACTTTATTGTAAGCTTGATTTATGTGGTGAGAACACAATTTATTTTTCCTTTTCTTCAAGTCGCTTCTTCTAGATGTGGATGTATGGTGACTCATGCAATAAAAAGAACAGCTTGATTAAATTTCTGCAGCATGATTCCAATTCCTATCCACCATAAAAAGTTAAAAGAATCCAGTCCTTGTGCAGAGTGAATGTTATGTACTGGAGACCTCAGACCAGCATATCTGATGAAAAGAATTGTTCACAATGTGTCATACTTGATTTGTTTTTTTTACAGTTTTTGTGGTATTGTAATTACTGAGTTTTAGCTCTAGAAGGTGAACCTGTTATTCATGCTCTAGAAGATGATACAATTTATGCTGCATGTTGCTTTTAGAAACCCGTGATGATCATGCTTCTATCTTGTGTTTTGACGAGAAGAGGGTATTAAAGGGCATGGAAAGGAAAGGTGCTTTGTACAATATAGGTATGTCATCTCCTTTTTTTTCCCTTTAACCCTTGGGATGATTGTTGCTTTGGCATATAGTTCTCTCTTCATTTCAGTTTGTTTTTCTTGTTTTGACTTGGCATGGGGTTTAAGAAAGGAATTAAATTTTTTGAATCTTGTGGTCTTAAACTAAAGATATGGAGAATGTATCAAAATAACCTTAATTTAGTAGTCTTAAATATGCTCTGTGGAAAGTTGAAATTAAAGATTCGCCAAAAAGTAAAGAGGCATTATTTTTGACACCGGCTGAAAATTGAAGGGGAGGGAGTATAAGGTATAATGTAGCCCTTTGTCTTTGATTGTTGTATCTGTTCATACAATATAGCTATGATCACCTCTCATAGTTCCTTTTTCTGGTTCTCAGGTTCCAATATTGCATCTAAAAGGGAAAATGAAATTAACCAAGTATGTGACCTTCCCTTTGGTAAATTGCTATTTTAAGTTCTGGGATATGTCTCATGTAGTATTTAATTTCTTATGCTTTCTGAAATTTGCCCCATCTGTCAGTTCTTCCATTCCATTTATTTTTTGCTTTTCCTAGTTTCGTTTGGCCCGATCAGGAATGTGATACTTTGCTCTCAAGTTTATGTTATTGATGTCCCCCATTTTTACGCAGCAGAAGAAAAAACTGTTGTCCTCTATTTTCCTTTTGGAAGAGCCTGTATCGAATTGTACCTCTGGAATACCTTATCAAGTTTTTCTTGCTTTTCTCTTCTTTTATGCTTATGAAGAAGTTTGTCTCATTGTCTCGTTTAGCATTTTACTTTACCATCTCTTCTAGATATAGGTTCCCGGAAGATAAGTTGATGAATTTCTTAAAGGCATGGAAGTGTATGCGATATTATCATTTTTTTGGGATAAAGTAACAAATTTTACTGATAGTTAGGAAATACCTGTATACAAGTGATATATATAAGTAAGAACCTATGAAAACAGACAATGGGAGCGCAGCGATAAGGGACAAGAGGCTATTCCTTAAGGGGTTGTTTGGTGTGTGGGATAAGGGATAATAATCCCGTGGTAAAATGCAAGATTACTTTATCTTGCGTTTGGTTAGGGGTATTAGCTAGTCCGTGATTATTTATCCCATTACTTTATCCTGCGTTTGGTTAGGAGTATTAGCTAGTACCATGATTATTTATCCCACCATTTGTACTGTAATAATGGGATAAGTTATCCCATACATATGGTAGGATAACTAATCCCATGAGGTATCTCAATTCATTGGATAACTTTGTATATCTCATCCCTGTACCAAACAACTCCCAAGCATATAGAAGTACTGTACCCCTTTAAAAGCGCAAGTTGAGCAACCTTCCACACCTTATGTGTCCTCATCTGCCTCCCACAGCGCAAGCTGAATTATGGCTACATTGTGTCTTACCCAAAAAAAAAAAAGGCACAATCTTTGTGCGACTGAAAGAAGTACTACGACTTCATAATAATAAAGAAGTATTATCTACAACAACAATATACCTAGAGTAATCCCATGAAGTAGTATTGACTGTCAATTTCAGATGGTGGCACTCTCTGTTTCTTTTTTGTCCCTAGGAGATTAAACATAGCTCCTCAAATGTTAGACATCAAGAAGTTGATCTTCAAATTGCGTTGACATTCTGTTGTATAACAAAGTTGCTTCACAGCCCTTGAGTTGCTTTCTTTTTCTCTGTCTTTGGGATCCCTAAGTTGTTTCCTATTGCTTTGTGAATCTTTTGGTTGTGGGAGTTTCTTTCCTGTGTATGTTGGCTTTTTCGAGGGGTTCCTTTTATTGCTCTTCCATTCAATCATTACTATCTTGAGATCTTTGTCTTCGCTGAATTACCTGTTAAATGTGGCAGGTGCTTGATCTAAAGCGAAGTCAATTTGATGCTGGAAAAATTCAAACACAAAATGATCTTTCCACTCCATGTGAAGATTATCTTCTAGGTAAATAGTTTTTGGAAGTTATAATGTTCTTATTTATTATGAAAAGATTATTGTATATCAACAACAACTACAATTCTTTCTTTTCTTCTTGGAAACAGATATTGAATTTGCTGAAAGCATCACAAATCTGGATTATGATTCAAGTAGAGGATTGCTCGACCCTATTTTAGAAAGTCAGATTCCATTATCTAGTTGTGATGGAGCTGACACCTGTGGAATGCCATACTCTTCAGGACTAGTTGTGCAAGAAGCTCAAAGTCAGAATGCTATGTTTGGCCTTACCAATTCAGAGTTGCATGACCTTTCTCGCGACAAATGTGAAAGTCAGCTGCTAGTCGAGTACAATGCCGTGAAATTCCCTACTGCTTTCAATCCAGGAGATATCAGCAATGTGGATGATGTGGCAGGCTTCTTTGCTGAAGCTGCATCTTCCGAGAAGATGAATGACAGCATGATTGACCATTCTGCACTGACATCTAACGGAATTCCTTTTATGTCTAATGCTACGCTCATTGAGGGGCAAGATGTAAATGGTGAAAGCTTTGATCTGCATGAATCCTCCATAATAAGCCCTCCAGTCACATCTCAAGCAATAAATACTGATGCTCCTCTCACTCAAAAACGTCTGCGCAAGCCTACACGAAGGTATATTGATGAGTCCTCAGATTTTAGTGCTAGACGTTCTAAGAAAAGAGCTGAGGTTTCTACTAGCACACCAGAATCAAAGAATAAGATTCTCAAAGTCAGATGTCAGAAGAAATCTCGTGCAGAACCTATGGAAATGGAATTGTGTCCCGAAGAGTCTTCTTGTAAAGCTATTCAAGTGCCTTTTGCTTCTCTTGTGAACGAAGAATGTGATAAGAAGCATGTGTCCAATGCAATACAGGTATACCTCCAAAAAATTGAAACGGAACGTGTCATTTCATTTATGTGATCCCTGCACTGTGTCCATGTATGAGCACATTAAAGGTGCCCCTTATTACGCTAGTTGTATAATTTCTGTTGTGCCAATCAGTTGACAAATAACAATCAACAAACCTTTTTGTTGACAACTTGTTCAAAAATCAAAATGAACGAGAGTCTGTGTAACACCATGCTTGCTTGAAATAATTGGTTGTTGAGTTCAGACACTTCTTGTAACAAAGGGTGATCTTCCATATCATTGTTTTATTGAGCATATCAGGATACCCTCCATTCTTTTCCTGGATCTTCTTGCAACTTTTTAATAACGTTTGGATCTTCTGTTATCATTTTGCTTAACATAAAAGTTGATCTCCTTGAAGGTTCTCAGACCTCACAAGGAGGAACCTCCTAAGGAGGTTGCAGTTGTGAATCCTAAAGATGATGCTGTTGCACCAAAGAGGCTAGATCAAGATGGTGTGCGGAGGAAGCATCACAGGCTCTGGACTGTTTCAGAGGTCAGAAAGTTGATTGATGGGGTTGCCCAATATGGAGTTGGAAGATGGAGTCATATAAAGAAGCTTTATTTCTCATCATCTGCTCATAGAACACCTGTTGATCTCAAGGTAAGCACAATGATCACTATCATGCATTGTTCAACCAGATGAGTCGAGAAAAACCATGCGTCATCTAGTGTTTGCATGTTAGTTACCTAAAGTTGGCACTCTGTTGCTTAAATGTCTTGCAGGATAAATGGAGAAATCTTCTTAAAGCAACTTATCTCCAGAAACAAAGCAAAATAACGGTTAGTTTCATTTTTAAAATTTGATTAATGATGCTCGATGCTTGCTGTGAATCATGAACCTTTATTTTACTTAATGCAATAGCTTCTAGTTGTTTTCTTATGTAATTACTTTGTATGTATAGCCATTATGCAGTCTGAGGACATGATCCTTGATAGGAAGGTTTTGAGGTCAAGGATTTAGGTAGAAGGTAGTAGGTAGCCGTGTGTTGTAGTACTTTTCCGAGGGAGAACCATGGAGCAAGTCTCCTTTTCTTATCTTTTAGTAGTCTCATCTAGTATTCACGTAGTATCTTATTCTTCAATTTTACGACTACCTATTACTTTGATTGCTTGCTTTTCTTTGGCTATTTTGCTGTTATCACCCTTTCTTTCTTGAGGGTCTACCGGAAATGGCCTTTCTTCTCTGTAGAGGTAGGGTTAAAGTCGGCATACATCCCCTATCCTCCCCAGACCCTCCATGTCGGTGAAATCAGGTTGTCATATAGTGGAGTGTAATTGAATATACTTTCCACTAAACTTATTTATTCCTTTTTAGTTGCATTTTCATTTTCACATAGCGTGAGTCGAACTCATCAAATTAGTAGGAAACTCAACTCTCAAGAATTTACACCTATATGCATTAGATGGAAAATATAGTGGAGCGGAGTGTTTGACATTCTTTAGGCCCTGCCCTTATTTCGAGCACGCACTTTTCTCATGGTAGTGACCGGATTATCATTGATGCAGGAAAAGGGTAAACATAACCTGTCTTGGCGACCTTTGCCAAAGTCAGTCTTGCATCGAGTCAGTGAACTGGCCAACATGCATCCATATCCAAGAAACCGGAGGTGCAAAAGTTCCCGTTCTCCATTTGCTGCATCTTCTCCCGAGCATTCTAACAGTACTAACATCCAGTAGTGACCCCAACTGTCCATCCGGAGATTCGTTGAGATTTCTTTTATGAAATTGCTCTCCTATGCAATGTTACAGGTGCAACATCTGGTGACAACCAGATTTTACGTACAAATATTGGTTGAGCTCTCTTATACCAACTCGCTGCATAGTTCGTGTATAGAGCAGCTTCATTTCAAGCAAAAAAAGGTTTTATGTGTAATCCTCAGTTAGCTACAAGAAATGTATTTGTCACATCTGTAAACATCTGTCGAATTTCCAATCGATACAAGTGACTTTATGTTTCAGCATTTTGTGCATAAGGTAGTATATGAAATAGTTTGTGGTGCCTCTCTTCTCATTTACTTCAGAAATTTTGAAAAATTTGCTACACAAGGAAATTGACACTGAATTAGCAAATTGGGAATGGAAAGTTGGACCCAAAAGTGTGTATTACGACGAGATGTCGATTCGTTTTTCGTCCCTAAACACCTAGTTAGACCTTTGGTTGATTGATTTTTGCACAAACTTATAAGCACTTGCATAACACAGAAGTTGTGAAAAAGTGATCTCCTATGTCACTTGCATACAATTGATGAAACATACAACCTTTTGTTCTTCCATCTTTTATTGATGACAACATATTTAATATAATCTTCATAATCAGGGCGAATAAAGTATATGTAGATCATACTCCTATCTCGCTACATCAAAGTGATGAAGCGCGCTTCATATGAAAAGGTTCTCTCTTCGCGTTTTACATACCATAGAAAGTAGTGACACTCATATAAAAGATGGAAAGATGAACACACACACATAGTTTCTAAAACATATTACATCATTCACATTTCCATGACATACGAAGTTCAACCTCTTCCGTTATCACTGTTATCACCACTACCACCACCAGCACTAGTTGCTCCATCTCCTCTTTGATTATAGTATTCTCTTGGTATGTTATGATGGTTGTCTACATCGCGATCGGGGTACATATACTTTCTCCCTACACCAAATCCCACTCCATTGTCCATTGTATGTTCTTCATGCCCCCTTCTTCCCATCAAGGCTTTTCTAGGATATAATGCCTCTCCCAAGCAAGAACAAAACATGATTATAATAAACACAAACACTAATTTCTTCATGTTGAAACACAATAACTTCATATGTGAGATAATAAGATACAACTCCCAAAAAGGAAAAAAAGGAAATAAAATATTGCTTAAGAGTTTGTGTTGTTAACTCAAGAAGTTTAGGTTATATAAAGGTTTTTTTTTTTGTAGTTTAATAAGTTAGGTTATATAAATGATGTGATTATTTATGTATTTGTTTTATGGGGTCGCCACCATAAAAGATCATAAGTGGATTTTAAGATAAATATATGTTAGTATAAGAAATTTTTACACAATCAGATTATATTATATAGTTACATATTGTAATAGGTGATTTGTTTTATTTTTAACATGCTAAATAAACAACAACAATATACTCAGTAAAATTCTACAAGTGGGGGTCTGGGGAGGGTAGAGTGTACGCAAACTTTACCACTACCATAGAAGTAGAGAGATTGTTTCCTGGGAACCCTCATCTCAAAGCCTGTAAGCAGAAAGAACTAGATATGACAAAAAAGAAGGGAAGGGAACAGAACAGAAAGAGCGACTAATAATGCGATAAAAACTAACACATAATACGTCAAATAATGCGAGTACATGATAAAAAAACACCTAACCCTATCATTAGCCTGCTACTCTAATTCGCGACCTCTACTTCTTTCTATCTAAGGTCATATCCTCAGTGAGATCAATTTTCAACATGCGAAGTAAATTTAATTATAAATATTTTTTGAGTTACGTGATAAATATATATATTTTTTTGCACTGTGGATGTATATATTTTTAAATATATTCTTTCTACAAGATAAGCAGCCTAAACAGGGAAAACCCACATAATGAAGTGGAATTGGTGGACTTAAGTGAAGTCAACAGAAGCATCATTAATTTTCCATTATTAGTTGCCTTTCACTATTATCACATAATTAACTTACAACAATAATAATTACGAGCTAATTGAGATTGATTATATAAATCTTCATTAATTAATTTATATTAATTTAAGTTTTGATTTTGAAAATTTAATTATTATTGTCGTGATTATCAGTCTATCGTAACTCTCCTTTTTTTATTTGAATTTAAACGTTGACATCGATAATGTGAACAAGTTTACGAGGAAAGAGTATTTAAGTGTAACGTGTAAACAGTGTAATTAAATTTGTGCGCCACTGCCTATGGAAAATGATAAAAAGATAAATTGCTTTATTTTGGCCTAACCCAAAGTTTTATAACTATTTTATTTTTTAATATAGTTGAAGAAATGTGGTGGATTACATTATCTACAGTTTTTGGCACTTACATGCACACATGACAGACCTAATTATTTCATGTGTCGATTCAAAATTTAAACTTTAAAAATTTGAAATTTTTAAACTTTAAAAATTTGAAATTTCATAACTGTAATCTCAAATACAAATATATATAGAATTTGATTGAATTCATAACTTATATTATAAATATGTCCCCGAACACGTACGAATGCCAACAAATTAGATTGAACCAATTCAACGTATCAATAGAAAGAGTCCGCATACTCATTGGTGAACTGTCAAAAATGAAGGTCGTGTATTAGGGCAGAAGGTTAATAGATTAGTAAGAGTAGGATGTTGTCTTGTCTTGTGATTTAGTAGGTTATTAAGATCAGTTGTGTCTTTATATATTGTGTTGTAATTGTTCATCATTTATATTGCTATTTATTTTACTGTATTTACAAAATTATCAGTTACTTTTCATTTTAATATCCATTCTAAACAACAACAACAACATACCACATTGCCTCAAAGGCTCCCACCCATTGCGGGGTAAGGGGGGTCGGATGTACGCAGCCCGACCCCTATGTTTAAAACATAGATCGGTTGTTTCTGGATGACCCATGATGAACGTCGAAAGTTGCATTGATTAACTGCTACTTCACAATTGAAAGAAGCGAAGACAATTTAATAGTTATTCTATATCTAATAATTTTTCTTCTTTTGAGGCTGATATATTTGAGTTGAGGGTCTTCCGGAAACAAGCTCTCTATCTATATGAGGTAATGGTAAAATCTGCGTACATTTTACCCTTCCAAGACCCCACTTGTGAGATTTCACTGAATAGGTTGTTATTGTTATATTATTTATTTATTTTAAAATTACGTATAATGAAAACACGACAGAGAGTTTGAGACGTAAAAGATATACCGAGGATGGGTGACTTAATTGGTTGAGATTTGAGGATATATATGTAATGGTTTTAATTATTTATTAGAGTATATGCACACGAATGGATTGTCATGATAAATTAAAGAGTTTGGTGAGAAAAATATTTGAATAAAAATGTAACAGAATTCCTTGAATCTCTACAAATTTTTCAGAACATGGATTGTCTCTTGGATAAAAAGGAGAAAAGAAAAAAAGAATGGGCACCTTCCATTTCTATTTTTTAAAATAGAGTTAGTTCCTATTATTTTTATGATATCAACGACAACATTATCCAATTGCATCAAAAGCTCTCGCCCATTGTGGGGTAAGGGAGGGTCGGATGTACGCAGCCTGACTCCTATGTTTAAAACATAGAGCAACTGTTTCTGGATAATCCATGATGAGCGTCGAAAGTTGCATTGACTAACTGCTACTTCACAATTGAACGAAACGCAAGCAGTTTAAAGAGTCATTTTGCTTTATTCCATCATACCCCAAAGCCAAAAAATAGTGAATCTTTATCTCTATCTGATCGTAAAAATAATTATTTTTACGATATCAATTATACAAATATGTGAAGAGGATTGTACGAGTAGATTATGGAAACAAATAGCCTATAGAGTCAAGCAATTGATAAAGACTCATTAAAATGTTTATTATTTCTTAATCAATATGTATATCAAGTCAATAACGAATAACTATTATTAGATAGAAGAAGCACAACATAAGTTATGAGTTGTCAGTTTTAAGAGTGGACATCATACAGTATATACCGAATATCGTATTGAGATAGAATTTTTTTATACCATGATATGGTCATTATGATACTTGGTATGACTTATGATATTTTTTGTTATTAGAAATGGTATTTGATATTGAAAAAATAAATATAGAGATAATGTATACCATACCAATATATAGAATAATAATATATATAT
>JAOTQR010000109.1:2024814-2037543 GCA_025774065.1 Solanum ossicruentum | reverse complement strand
AAGGGAACAGAAAAATAACGACTAATAATGACAATATGTAAATAAGGTAAACTAACACATAATATAACAGGTAATGCTTATACATGGCAAAACCCCTAACCCTACCATTAGCCTGCTAATAATGATTAGCACTCGAAACTTAGATGAGGAAAACTTAACAAGCATCATATATTCATCATAAACAGAACTTGTTCAGTAATTTGATGATCTCATTGAGCGGATGTCAAAATATTAAATTTTGCATGTGCCCACTTATGTTGTATTCATATATGCATGGTACAACAGTCTAAACCCTCTCATTTGTTCAAATCTGGCATTTACTCCTAACCATATGCAAACATCTTTTTCAATCTCCGTCACAAAAGCTGTGATGGTCACTGAAGACCAGTCCTTACATCTCCATCCCTTCATTTGAGTTTTGACTACTGCCACCTGCCACTAACATTATGATCCAAAAGTACCAGAAAATCATTCAACCGTTGATTTTCCTTGATAAAAGTTTTCTACAGAAAATATTCTAGGCGATTATACCTAACCAGATAAAGCCACAATTGTGGCAAGGATATAAAAACCTCAACATTTCTGATGCCAAAAGCCATAGGTATGATGTTACATGGCACTGAGTGAACATAATCTATAATATTAGAGTAGGAAATAATAATCACGACAGGAGTGACTCCATCAATAGAACTGGAATCATTAATGAAATACCATGGCACTGGGTGAACATAATCTATAATATTAGAGTAGGAAATAATAACCACAACAGGAGTGACTCCATCAATAGAACTGGAATCATTAATGAATACTCAAAAACTGGTTTTTTAGGGTGGTGGTACTTTAGACAATGAATCTCCTGAGATGCTGGAATAGCCTAATTGAACTTGTGCAAAAGAACTGGTGGAAAGTCATCCCTGCATGCATTTGATGAACAGTTTGGGAAGAAAAGAATTCTAGGTGCTTTGAGGATACAAAGAACTCTATTACATTGTATATTGCTTTTTCTTTTCTTTTTTTTTTTCTTTTCTTCTCTCTCTCTCTCTCCTTTTTTTTTGGGAGTAAGGACATCCTGTAAATGATAATGAATCCATACTTGATATCATATCCATGTGAGTTTTTGTTTAGTGGGGGGAAATGCTTATGTTTTTGCTCACCAGTTTGGAGTTCGTATCTCATTTTACACCTATCGGCACCTTTTTGTGTTTGATATTCTTTCAGAAAAAGGAATCTTTGCCATTCCCAAAACTGGTGGTGGCGCCAAGCCAACTCGTGTTCACCTTGAACCTGAGACTCATAGTTATTTTCCCACTTCCTTGACCACTATACCACACTCTTGAGTGCAAACTAGATGTTTCTCTAACAGGTAGAAACTTTCTCAAACATCAACTTCTTTATCTCTTAAGAGATTGTTAGAATAGGAATAGGATTACATAGTCCTATTTAGAATAGAAATAGGAATAGTATGTTGTTTCCTAGTTGGATTTGGATTAGGTTGTAGTGTCTATAAATAGAGCCTTTATGTAACATGTAAATACACAATTCAATAATATATTTTTCCCAATATTTCTCACATGGTATCAGAGCACTTGTGAGGAAAAAAAAAGAAAAAAAAAGGGAGGCAACGGCGTCACTGTTCCAGTTCCGGTGGCTGGTTGGTGTTTTCTTCGTTTCTATGGGTGTTGTACGCAAACCAACGCCATCACTAGGCTCGGGTAGCCCGGGCGACCACAACCAAGCCAAAACCACCGGAAAACTTCGCCGCACGTGCCCTCACGCTCCGCCGAAGTTTCTGTTTTCCGACGAGATTTACATCACGCGCCGGCACGTGTGGGCTCTCCGGTGAACCTTTTTCGATCTTTTTCTTCTGCCGGGGTCGTACAGTGATTCCGACCACCCCCCAACATTTTTATCCAATTTCCGTTCCAGCATCATTTTTACTGTTCCAGTTAGTTTTCGGGCAGTCTTTTTTGAAGATTTTTTCATAAGTGAGGTCACCTCAGCATTCCGAGGCAGACCACATATATTTTTTTTAATTGTTTTGACTAGTTTCTGGTGGACATTTGATTTCCAGTGATTACTAAGGCTTGGCCTTAAAAGATGTCCTTCGGAATCGATATGTTTGGCTCCAAAAGCACAGGAATAGGAAGTTCTAATCCTATGATCACTTCAGAACCATTAACGGGTAGTTCCAACTACTTAGCATGGGCTTTCTGCTTTATATACGAGTGGCACTTGGGGACTTGTCCCCCTTCCCGCAGGTAAATCCGTTGTTGGTTGCCGTTGGGTTTATGCAGTGAAAGTTGGTCCAGATGGTCAGGTTGATCGACTTAAGGCTCGCCTTGTTGCCAAAGGACATACTCAGATATTTGGGCTCGATGTTAGTGATACGTTTGCTCCTGTGGCTAAAATGGCATCTGTCCGTATTCTTCTATCTATAGCTGCCATTCGCCATTGGCCTCTTCATCAGTTGGACGTTAAGAATGCTTTTCTACATGGTGATCTTGTAGAAGAAGTATATATGGAGCAACCACCTGATTTTGTTACTCATGGGGAGTCTAGTAGACTTGTATGCCGATTGCGCAAGTCACTCTATGGTCTGAAACATTCTCCTCGAGCCTGGTTTGGAAAGTTCAGCGCAGTAATTGAGGAGTTCGGCATGACTCGTAGTGAAGTTGATCGCTCTATATTTTATCGCATTCTACAGCAAATTTATATATTTATTTGGTTGTTTATGTTGATGATATTGTTATCACTGGCAATGATGAAGATGGTATCACTAGTTTGAAGCAACATCTCTTTAAGTATTTCCAAACTAAAGACCTTGGCAGATTAAAGTATTTTCTAGGTATTGAGGTTGCTCAGTCTGGATCAGGTATTGTTATTTCTCAACGTAAGTATGCCTTAGACATTCTTGAACAAACAGCGATGATGGGATGTAGACCTATTGACACTCTTATGGATCCAAATGTTAAACTGCTTTCAGGACAAGGGAAGCCACTCAGTAATCCCAAAAGTTATAGACGACTAGTGGGAAAGTTGAATTATCTCACAATGACTAGGCCCGACATTTCATTCCATGTGAGTGTTGTAAGTCAATTTATGACTTCCTCTTGTGATAGTCATTGGGATGCAGTTGTTCGTATTCTGCGATATCTAAAGTCAGCGCCCGAAAAAAGACTACTCTTCGAAGATCGAGGACATGAGCATATCATGGGATATACAGATGCTGATTGAGCAGGATCACTCTCTGATAGGCAGTCTACATCCGGATATTGTGTATTAGTAGGAGGTAATTTGGTGTCGTGGAAGAGCAAGAAACAGTGTATGGTTGCTCAGTCAAGTGCAGAGGCAGAATATCGAGCAATGACTTCAGCAACTTGTGAACTTATCTGGGTCAAGCAGTTATTGAGGGAGCTAAAATTTGGCAAAGTTGATCAGATGGAACTTGCGTGTGATAATCAAGCGACCCTTCATATTGCATCAAATCCGGTGTTTCATGAAAGGACCAAGCACATTGAGATTGATTGTCACTTTGTCAGAGAAAAAAATACTCTCAAAAGATATTGTTACAAAGTTTGTGAAGTCAAGTGATTAACTAGCAGATATCTTCACCAAGTCCCTCACCGGTCCTCGTATTAATTATATTTGTAATAAACTAGGTGCTTATGATTTGTATGCACCAGCTTGACGGGGAGTGTTAGAATAGGAATAGGATTACATAGTCCTATTTAGAATAGGAATAGGAATAGTATGTTGTTTCCTAGTTGGATTTGGATTAAGTTGTAGTGTCTATAAATAGGGTCTTTATGTAACATATAAATACACAATTCAATAATATATTTTTCCCAATATTTCTCACAGAGATAAAAGTGTCAAAACCCAATTTCAATTTGTTGACATTTTATTGGTTCTTTAAAGAGGCCAAGTCTTGTTGCTTTCCGTAACTAAGCAAGCAAGGGGCCAAGATAGAAAAAAAATGTGGAAGAAGCTAGCCAGAAAATGAAAAGGGAATAATATCAGTACTTCTCAGGCAAACATGAGATTTTCTCTAGCATTTACTCAAATCATCTGAGCACTAATTCTTCCAACATTACAAGGTAAAGAATCACTTGATCATTAAATACTTGAAGCAACAAATGTCCTATGTTCAAACACTGATCAAAAGAAAGTTCAAAGCCACCAATTGGAAGTTTAGTTTGATCTTTTTCTGTGTAGGGGAGTGGAAAGGTTTAGTTCGAGAATAACCATGTATCATTATACAAATCAACTTACCTTAGAAACATCAGAGTCTACAACAAAGACGTGATCAAAAAAAAAAAGAGGGCTCACTTAATCTCTCACCCTTAATGGTAAGAGTAAAAATACAACAATTATAACTAGTTTTCAGCTGTCATCACCATGAAAGATTTGTATGGTAAAGCATATACTCTGAAATGGACATGGAATAGACAACAAGAATTCCCATGAAATATACAAGTCATATATTGCCTCAAAACAGAGTACATACAAAGCATAGCTGGTGAATTCTTAAATGGTGTCGTGCTGACTCACAATTTCGAAGCACTGAACATCAAAAGCACAAAAGGATTACCCCACCAGCATGATAGTTCATCCAGTTAAAGCTTCTGTCAATGTAATGCCAAGGCAAGGGAATGAATCTTTAGCAAATTCCCACCTGGTATTATCTAACGCCCTCGAGAAAGCCTTCCAATTCTCTTCGTCCAAATGTCCTCCCAACTGAGGAGGCATCATTATACCTTGCAGCCAAGTAAAATGTTAACCAAGCTACCATGAAATAAACTTCCATAACACACTGAAATGCCAGTGCAAACACTTCACCAAATATTCGACTCAATATCCATCTCGTACACCACCCACAAACCAAAACTTCCCAACATTTGATTCCTATAGCAGGATAGGCCATAATACCCAACAAATGACACCCTTCTTTGACAACCTCCCTGCCACTTTTCCTCGAGTCCACAATAGAAACCCAAGAATCAACAGCAAAAATAAACCCCACTACCAACTCCACCAAGAACCATGAAATGATAAAGCATAAGCTTTCCTTCTCATGCCCTGTAACCCATGGTGCCACATCCGAAAAGGGCATCAATTTCATCCTCACGAAAACCTCAAAAAATGCATATTGATCTTCAATTTCTCCAAAAACCCAAATTCCCAACAATTGAGCTAATGCATCCCTTACTGCCCACCTCATCAAAACAAACCCAGAAAGCCTTCTCAACCCCAAATTAGAACCTTCCCTAGCAGTCCTAAAAATTGACCTGTAATTCCCTAACACATTATCCAACACTTGCAAGAAAATTATCCCATGAATCCAAGTGTAAGTAACCAAAAAAGCCAACACCACATAAGCATACGCAGCTGACAACAAACTAATAAGAAACAACAATGCCGTGGCATCACCACGACCCAATTCAAGTCCCTTTATCAAGAACTGCAAATCAACAACACCATTTTCATTGTCATACTCATTTTCAGGACTATCAACACGAGATAAATTCTGGGTCTCTGAAGGAGGCTTAAAAGAGACAAACCCATTACGAATTGCTTGAGGAAACAAAATCCCATTATCAATAATTTGTTCTGAAAATCCTAATTTCGGGTCAAAATTAGAAAGAATCACGTACGTGGAATTCAGCTGCGGTTTAGAAGAAGGATGAAATATGGATTTATCAAGGTCCGAATCCCCAGAAAAGAAATCATCATCAAGAGTACCCACACGTGATAGATGAAGAAAAGGTCGACGACGGCGATGGAGGTCACGTCGGAGCTGAGGATGCTGCAGATGTTGACCGGAGAGGTCAATACGAGAGAGAAGAGATTTGAGAGAAGGGTCGCGATCGATGAATGAAGTGAGGTAGTTGGTGCCATTTTCGACATTGGAACGGAAAGTGAGAATGAGGGCAGAAAGGAAGAGGAAAAGGAGGAGATTGGAGATGAAGGTTGCCGTGGTTTGTTTGAGGATTTGGGTGGTTGTTTGGTGGTTGATTGGTACCGCCGGCGGCGGCGGAGGTTGTGGTGGTTGACGGTGGTCCATGGTGGTCGATTTTGATGATAAAAATTTTGATTCCGGCGGAGGTTAATTGTAGTTTGATTGGGGTGATATTGATAAATTTGAGAACATTTGGGTGTCGAAGTGAAACTTTTTGGTTTTTTTTATATATTTTCAATTAATTAATAAAAGAAGCTCATCTAATAAAATACGTCCACGTTGTTCTTAAATTTGTTAGTAAATTTTATTTGAATTACGTTTTAGTTCGATTAAGCATCGAATAATAATAAAACTCAATATTTTTAAAAACGTGCATGTTTCCAATTATCTATTATAATTAAATACGTTTGTTTGTTATTAAAATATTTTATCTTTTTTAATTATATGCATTAGTCTTAATAAGCGGTAAAATTTCATGCATGATTCAATTGGCGTTGATATGTTTAATCAAAGTTGGAAATATAAAAGGCTTTATGTACACGTAGCTCCTTAATTTTATTGGTAAATTTTATTCAAATGGTCGAAACTATCATTTAATTTAATTAAATATCTAAATATATAATAAACTATCTATATTAGATATTTTTTATTCAAATTTTAAAAAATAAATTGTTGCGTCTATTTTTAAGCATCTATTATGTAATGAAATTAACCATAATAAATATATATTCATCTTTGATTATATACATCAATCTTAATTTGAAATAAGTTATAATATTTTATGATTTACTGAGGTTAATTTATATAACTAAAGAAGTTAATATAATTTAAATGATTAACTTATTAATATGGTGATATATAAAAATTAATTTAAAATTTGAATAAAAAGAATCTAATAATAATATTTTATTGTATATTTATATATTCAATAATTAAGTAAATTATTCTATAATTTAAATGTCTAAATAAAATTTAATCCAAAATTCAAAATAGTTGTCTATGTCAATGTCTATGTAACAAGTCAATATAAAACAAAAATTGTCTCCAACAAGATTTAAAACCTTGTAGGACCATAATTATAGAAGTCATGTGAAGGAAATTTTAAAAAACTTATCGGGACTGGTACGAACACTCTGTACTTACTGAATCTGTCTACGACGACTATGATGTCGTTGCATCCCTCGGATTTCGGCAAGGATGTGATGAAGTCCATGGAGATACTCTCCCATGGTTTCTCCGCAATGGGCAATGGCTCCAGCAGACCTACTACGGGACGTTGTTCCACCTTGTCTTGCTGGCACACAAGACAAGTCTTGACATAAAGCTCCATGTCATCCCTCATTTGGGGCCAGTAATAAGCTCGCTCAACGAGTGCCATAAAAGGTATTCGTACTTTTAGAACATGAATGAGTGATTTTCATATCAAGGATGTTCAACAATTGATATATATCAAAATATCTATAATTAACATATATATTTCAAACAGTCATCTGATCACCCTTCCGTGAATGCTCCGCCCATGCGGCTCCATATCCAACTACACTCCGAAATCTATGATCATAAAAAGTAAATAACAAACAAGCTAACCAACTTAACAATTCAATCTTCCTTATAGAGTTCATATCAAAAAGGCAATCAAAATTCCTTACAACAAACCAGATACTTGAGAACAATAGCCTGAAAATTGGAATGAATCGATCGAGTTGAAAACAGTAGAACTCGACGATATGTTTAAGGCATAACACTGGAAAACCAAGAAACAAGAATGATCTTATGCAAAATCTGGCTTCTCAGGGTATGTGCAGCCCGACCTCTGGATGATAACGTTTGATGCGTAACAACCTGCTCTTACACACTCCGCAATAGGCTTTCCTTGAACCAATTGTGATAAGAATCCTCCAACAAATGCATCCCCTATCAATGCAAGAAAGAAAATGTTAAACGGAAATAGACCTTGAGTCTGACTCAACCCCAAAATGCAAGTTCATGACAATGTGAGAGTAGCCTCATTTCTTCAGCTAATGTGAGACACTAAAACGGAGAATATTTTCTCTAAAGTACGTAAGATCCTTACATCTTGTCAGTAAAAGAGCGGGTGTTTTTAACTCTGTATATGCAGGAACAGGTATAACAAGAATAGACCACATACCAGCACCATTGGTGTCGACGAGTTTCTCTTTTGGCAACGGTATAACAGGGAACAATGTCACCTTCCCATCCTCAGCAACAACAACAGGATCAGCACCCTGTGTAATAACGGTAATCCTCTTGTGTTTTCCAGATGCCTTTGGCCATTCGGAGATTTTCAAAGCTATTTCTTCAACATTATCCGTCTAGTAATCAAAACAGCATGTTAGCCATGTATGATAAAGTCAGTATCAATGTGAGGAAACCTTAAGGTAAGCATCCATTACCTCCCAGCCGTGTACTTTTGAGAAGGTTCTTGCTTCTGTCTCATTTCCAAATATGAAGTCCATATACCTGAAAAAACAGAAAATGTCAATCCTGAGATCAGTATCTTCTACCTTCATTTACTTTGACAAGGTAGGAAATTGGCCTTACGGCAAGGCTTTCTCTTGAGGATCCCTGAAGAACTCGCAGATGAATGGTGCTGAAAGGTTCATTGTGAAGATCTGCAGCAGGGTGGAATAGAATATTATGTGATTAGTTCATGCACAACAACAACAACATACCCAGTGTAATCCCACTTATGTTAGGGAGGGTAGTGTGTATGAAGACTTTACTCCTACTTTGGGAGGTAGAGAGGTTGTGATAAACCAGTGTCTCAGGTAAAGCATTAGAAAGCAGTCCGAAAAACAAAAACAACAGAAGAGGAGAAGCAAAGACAAAATGTGATTGGTTCATGCACAAACTAAAAGACCAGTCACACATAAACAATGTCAACTGCATACCTTGTTATTGGCCGCTGCATGCTCAGCAACAAGCTGAATAGATTCTGGGGAAACAGTGAGAAAGAATCCAGCAATATAGTAAAATTTGGCCTTCTCAACTGTCCACAAATAGATGTGTTAGTTTGAAATAGATTGAATATCTGAGGCCTAATCAACATAGAAACAGGAATTGTGGTTCCTACCCAAGTCCCAGTTCTCTCGTCGTTTCAAATGGTCAACCTTGTAGCAGTTTGCAGCTGATAAGTTGGCAACCAATGACCTGAATAATCAGCAGATCATCACCTTAACAACAAACCATGTGGATAAGGTAGAGTTCTGCTTTTTCTCTTCCTTTCCCTCCGTGATTAACCAAAAGGAACAGCTAAACTCAACACCAGAACCATAGAACGCAACTACATATATAACGCAAAATTGCATTAAACTAACCTCTCGCCATCTAGCACACAAACAGCACAAGTCCCTGTTGGAGCAGTCTCATCCTCATAGTAATGAACCTATTTTCATCCGTACATAAAGACACGTTGGGATCAAAGTGTTTCTTTATCATGCCATAAGTTCAAGCATAGAAGACAAAGGCAAACGTGACCACAATGCACCGAAATACAAAATGATTGTCAAACTAAGAAGAGGAAATCAAGGACAAGGAATCTTACATTAACACCAGCATCCTTTGCATTTTTCTTCATTTCCTCACCAAACTTGTCCTTCCCGATCGAGCCCATGTAACTTGTTGCGCCTGGAAAGGGTAGCATCCACTGCAAATGCCAAAGGAAAATTATTCTTCTGAATTAAACGTTCATGTCAGATTGCCTAGGATCCCTAAAAACTTATGACGAGAAGACACCTGTGCCACTCTGATTGAGTTTTGTGTTGCACCTGCATTGCAGAATTAAGACCATGAGATCAATGATCCTAGTATTTTGAATGCAGAATATTAATTAATACAATAAAATGTATCGAGTTAAGGGCAAATTACCTCCAGCAATGTATTCAACACCGGGCTTGGCTGCCATTTCATTATACCTGGTATATAAAAGTTTTTTCAATATTTTGAAGAATCGAACATCTTTCTGACTAAAGGCATAAAACCATCTCTTTGCTTCAGAAGAACGCGGTCTGGTAACCTCTCTTACTTAAGTTTGTGTCCCCACTCCCCAAGCATACGATGTAGGCTCACCATTCACATAGCTAGTTGGAAATATAACAAAATAAGCACCTACTTAAGTATTCCTTTATAGAAAATGTATTCTCATCAACCGGAGACTTAATCTGGAAAAAAGAAACCCTCGAACATCAAAAAAAAACTTAAGAAACTTTAGAAACAATACAAATTTTACTTCTCCAACCAAATTCTACAACAAAAGACAATTATGCAACTACAAAATCTAAGGAAGTTGAAGTTCTTCAGATTTGCTCGGCACAGTATAAGCTAACATAGTAAAGTTTTTTACAATTACAAAAAACTAAAGCCTAAAAGGAAACCACTTACATAGGCAAGTGCTTCTCCTCAGCAAGAATTGCATTGTTGGGCTTGATTTCATACCTATGAGTAAAAAAACCAGGTCATTCACATGATAAAATGAAAGGAAAAAAAAAAAAAGAACCAAAGGCTGTAAATAAAACCAATGCAATTTTTCCCAATCAAAAGTTCAATGCATTTTTAGAGCTAAAACCAATAATGTAAGTCAGAGGATGTGAAAGTATCAGTGAATCTGCTTTCTTGTTTTACTATAAATGTACTTTGTTAGAAATTGATCAGCCATACATGCAACAAGCGGAAGCTCTAGGAGGATTTTCACTAAGGAGACTCAAAATACGAAGTTAACACACAAAGAAAATCTACTATATATACATCGGATTGAATAAAGTTTGAATCTTTTCCTTTGTACTTTTTGTTTTGTCATTCTTTGCCCTCTTAAAAGACAAATCCAAAATGAACAAATCAAAGATCAATATACAAATAGCATATCAAGTATAGATGTAGACAGCCACTACGTACAAAATGCTTCAGGAACTAACAAGATCTATAAAATTAAACCAAAAGAGTGCACTACAAATCAGCTTAAAACAAGCAAAACTAACTAAAAAAAGGGAATTTAGACATCTGGTGTGACATGAAATATGAGAAAGCACCACTTGTTCAAGAAACCTTAATCTAGACTAAAACAGTTCAAATGTCATATTTATAGATTGCAAACCAGAAAGTTATATGTTGTTCGGACTCTTCAAAAATATGTGCATCGGATCCTTTAAAAATGGGGATTTTACAAACAAAACTAGCTAAAAATGGGGATTTTACACATCTACAAAGGTACAATAAGAATCTATGTTGCTCGAAATCTTTCAAAAGTAGTGCATTCTTGAATAATCCATCAGGGATGGGGTATTATAACAACAGCATACCCATTGGAATACCACAAGTGGAGTACCACAAGTGAGTATGGGAGGATAAAATATAGGTAGACCTTATTCACAATTCACAGAGAAGAGAAACTGTTTGCAAAAAATGGGGTATCATAACAACAATACCCATTGGAATCCCACTGGGATAGATAGACTGTTTTTGAAAAATGGGGTATCATAACATAGCTTAAAACAAACAAAAACTAGCTAAAACATGGAATTTAGACATATGGGGTGCCAAGAAACATAAAAAAACATTACTTGTTCAAGAAATCTTGATCTACAACAGCTGAGATATCAAGTAATGGATTTCCCATGCCCAAAAGAATCCCATCGTACTCCATTGTTTGATAAAAATTAGATGTTGCTGTAGAAAAATTTCAGATCTTGAAGTAAAAGGGTGCAATATTTGCTATGGGTATGAAAAAGATTATATATAGTACTACAAAATAGTGTCGGCTGGTGAGTGATCAGAGTGGTTGATGAAGTGTGTGCCTACTTGTATGAAAAAAGTAAAATAGGATTCTTAAATAATAAAAAAAAATGAAAAGAAAATAGTAAGTACCAACGCTATCACGTTAAATTAAAGTTAATTTAAAAAACTTTATTTTTTCTGATCTATATATAGCTTTTATCTTTTGTGGAGCTAAACTTTGGGTTGTGTTAGATTCAAGATTCGTTTTTTTTTTACATGGTATCATAGTAAGACTTAAGATACACTTTTGTACCCTTCGTTTACTTAATCTTGGGTTCCCCGTGTTATATTGTCCATCCTCTCGATGTCTAGCAGTCAACGTGAATAAGATGTTAGATTGTGTGACATTGGTAGATGGAATGAGTTGTGGTCTTGAAATATGATTTTGGACAATACTCACCTTGATGTGTTAGCATTTGGGGTTGTGATGACGTTCTTTCTCTTCTAGCTTCTTTCCTATTTCCATATGTGAATCGTACTTCTATCTGGTTTCTTACCAGTGTTATTAGCACTGTTCTCATAGTTTCTTGTTCTCGATTTTTTATTACCACCTGTGTTTATTGGTGCCCCTAGTAGCTTTCTTGTGTATTCTTGTTTTTATATATGTGGAAATGTATATTGAGAGTATATTAATGCTACTGACTCTGTTAGTGCTTTGAATAAAACAAGAGGAACTTGATTGAACAGAAGAATTGAATAGATATAAGCAGAGTGTCACTTTTCATTTAGTTCTTTACTGAAAAGAGACATACATATTCAAGAGAGTTTTAACACTCTCAAATCAACCAAAAAAGATACGGAGTTCACAACATATTATGATAGTAATTCACCATAAAGTAAGAAAAGAATCTGAAAAATAGAACTTAACAAGCATTAACAAAAAGTCCTTTTACTGGCAAACACCTAGCAGATTGGAAGAGGAGCACCATTCCAGCTCTTGAGACACTCCAACAATGGATCAATGATTTGTCCATTGCACA
>JAOTQR010000109.1:1997499-2024714 GCA_025774065.1 Solanum ossicruentum | reverse complement strand
TATTATTATTATTATTATTATTATTATTATTATTATTATTATTATTATTATTATTATTATTATTATTATTATTTGAGCTGATGGTCTATAGGGAACAACCTCTCTACCTTTTAAAAGTAGATGTAAGGTTAAACATATAATAACCCTCTCAAGACCACTTGTGAAAATACATTAGGTATATTATTGTTATTATACCTTAGAGGTAAAGCTCCTCCCATCAACCCTAAATTTTAGAAAAATAACAATGGATGAAATAAAACTTCACACAAATCACTTACAACGATTAATTTTAATGAAATATATAAAATTTATGAACGATGAGTCATCCAAGTATAAGAAAAATATTCATTGATAATAGTAAGACAAGAGAGAAAATTTGTAAGGTGTGTAGAAGAATGAAAATCGGGCCATAAAAAATCCATTTAAAACTCCTCAAAATGAAAATTATAATTGATGTGATAACCCATGATTAACCCTATTTTATCGATGAACCAAAATTAATATTAGAAGATGTATTTTAAAAGTCTTTTAATTGTTGTATGATAAAAAATAAATCAAAATATACTTGTCAAAGTTACAATTTAATCTTTTAAAAAAGGAACAAACATGATAAGTAAAAACAAATGGAGATAATACTTTGTTTCTCCACATTAGATATGACCACAGAAGTAACCTTACAAAATTGAATTGTCTTTTTTAGAAAATTAGTTACTCCAACTTAGGTTCTTGATAGTAGTAGTTATTAACTAAAAATAAATTCATTTATTTTCCTGAAAAGACACAAAAAAATCTTCAAACTTTTCAATACAACCACAAAATAATTCTCTAAATAGGGAAGACCAGAGTTGTCAACCCATCAAAAATCCTGTGAAAAACCTTAAGAGTTGCAGTAGAAGCAGCCATGGAGAAATTGAGACAAGGTATTGTGAACATGGTCAATAAGCAACTTAATGTACCTATGTCAGAAAACCATAATTTTATTTTTCAACAACATCTTACTTGTTTTCTCTCTGATCTTCGTACTACCCCTATTCATCCTCCTTATACTTGGGTAAATCGTATTTCATTATTGTTGAAGTTTTTCCATGCACAAATGTGCATTTATAATCTAATTCAATGTTTTTGTTTTGTTATAGATGGTAGAAAATACATTGCAGGAGGTGGATGAAGAAGGGACTTCCACTGAAGACTCGATTTCTATGTTTATCAAGAATGAAAACCATACTTTGCCAAGGTCATACTTGACCTATTGAAGCACCATTTGAAGAGAATGACTGAAAAGGGAAAAATCTTTAGGGATAATAGAGGATGATTTTTGCTTCCTAATCACGGCAAAAATTTGAATGAAAAGAAGGAGGATCCTCAGGATGAGGTATGCACCAACGAACCAAAATACAAGCTTTGTGGGAGGGCTCACAAGGGCAAGGATGACAGGGATGATCCAGATACTATAGTTTTGAAGGAATTGATATTACCTAAGAAGTTAAAAAATGAAATAAATATCTTGAATGTCATAAGTAAGCCAAAGCTCAAGCATAATACATAACATGCCCGACAACACCTTTAATATAGGACTTAACGGGGGCCAAGACAAGCAACTAGGCTCACCCTCATAGTAATAGTATACCAAAAAGTAGGATAGTCTTTAATACATAGCTTAAGAACATAGATATTACCACACATGAGGACTCACCAACTAGCTTGAATGGATACCACTAGCCACGTGGAGGAGGATGATGACTGAATGAAGCTCCGGTTCCTACATGGTAACATCATATAGGCAAAGAGTATGCGTTAGTACGTTGAATGTACTAAGTATGTGGGATGCAATACAACAATAGATAGGCATCATAATCCAAAATGCATAATGATAGGAACTAGGAATAAGATACAATATGCCATGTATGATCAATGCTTAAGTAAAATATGTTTAAGTAACTCATGCTTGTATAGGGTATCAAATGTGAAGAAGAGACCAAGCTTGATTTCCAAATGTACAACCCTTTGGTTGGTTAGTGATGATGCAGCCCCATCACTTCGGTGGATGAATAGTAACCCTCATCTAGGTTGGTGATAATGTCACCCCATCACTAAGGCGAATGAGTACTAACCCTCATCTAGGTTGCTGAGTACTAACCCCCATCTAGGTTAGTGATGAAGCCGCCCCATCACTTAGATGGATGAGTACGAATGCTCATCTAGGTTGATGAGTACTAAACCCTATTTAGGTTAGTGCTGATTCCACACCACCACTAGGTGGAGAAGTATAAATCCTTCACTAGGTTATACCGGCGCTTAGACCCCCCCTCGCGGATTGGATATGATCGAGTTCTACACTTTATATAGGATTCATCATAGGCTCTAATGCAGTGCTTCATATATTAATAATCATATAAATAAGCTTATTTCATCATCATAACATCATTCATATCATATCTCATGCTTGGGACCTTCAATTCCTCAATAAACTATAATTGGACATTTTATCAAACATTTGGTGGGTGTGAAATGGTAGTATAAGACCATGCAATTTAGAGATGAAATCATGTATGTAAATCCATATAAGGTCACCAATCACCATTATCCAGCACCCCAAGTCATTCACATCAAAACCCCTCATCAAAACTTACAATAGATCAAAGATATATAGCTCACAACATAGCAAAATAGTCACAACTTTACATAGCTTTAGCATATTTCATAGACATGTTCATACTAGTAAACTCAACATTAAATCATGCAATTTAGGAAAAGGATGCTTGGGTAACATGGATGAAAGAAACCCATGAAAGAAACCCACATATCTTAGGTCTAGAGTTGCTTGGAATTGAGATTGGGAAGAGTAGAGGCTTGGAAATGATCTTTGAACCCAATCTTGTTCTTGGGTTTCCTTGAAATAGAATTGGGGCTTGATGGAGGCTTTTGAGAGAATTGAGAGTGTATTTGAGATGAGAGTAATGAGTTTCATCATTTTGAAATATTGTTCAGGTCTTTCTGGAAGGTTGAGATAGCATTGGAAATCTAAAAAGGGCATTAGAGTTATTAAAATTTATAGAGACACCATAAGTGAACAGATGGAAAAAAATTGGCAAAGTGTCATCTCACTGGAGACTTAACTGGCCGTGTGGAACTCTATGGGTCATGTGGAGTGCCTGTGTGAAGGGCCTCATTTAAAAAAATGGAAGTTAGGAAACTTTGAAAAAAATTGACGTCTCATCACTTTGATAGACCACTTCACGGACTGTGTTGTATTACACGGATCGTGTACTAGTCCGTCCCAGCTCACTTAGACAAAACAAATGTTGCAGGCCACTACATGTCCAAGTGCCACGGGGCGTCCCACTCCTCACGGCCTATCAATAGTGCCCGTGGCAGCATCCTTAGCCACATTTTCCTAATTTTCAACAAGCTCCCTTTGGCACACCTTATGACCATCCTCACGGTCAGTGGTGAGTCACACGGCCCGTACCATTAGCTGTTCCACCTTCTTTGGTGTGAAAAATGGTCTTTTCCAACCACAGCTGCCCCAAACAGCCCGTCAATGGCCATACTGGCCATCAAATAGTTCGTGTCATAACACTGCACGGGAGGTCCTCACGAAAACGATCATAAATCCTTCATCTGACCTCGAAATGAGGTGAAACCAAGTGTGTTTCGAAGCTAACTCAAAGGGATTTCATTTGAGATGTTGTGGGCTACCTAGTTCCAAATTTGCTAATAGTTATTCTAGTTTAAAGTTGACCCTTGAATGAAACAACATCCAAAACTCAACTTGGAGGTAAGTCTTGAACTCGTTTAGGTAGTAGGAGTTTCCCATGAATCTAGTACACCTCAACCTAACCAAATGAGGCTTGAAACATGGATATACAAGAGCATAAAGTTATGGTGTGTGATAATATCTTTCCCTTGGGAACATTTGTCCCCAAATGTCAAAGAAACATACAGAAGGAAAGCAGTCATGAAGACTTTAGCCCAAACATGAATGCAACAATGCACATAAGTACATCAAAATTCTCATAGTCTTATTAATATGAATACGAATGCATGCAATGACATAAGGGCCAAAACTTGAGACTCAGAATTATAAAAAGGACTTGACATGAAATCATAAGCTTGAATAGAACAAAAGAGATACGGATATTGCTTCTCCATGCCTACACCAGCTCCCCGATAAACACATACAAATGGATGACTATTCCAAAGGGGCCTTGACGAACACCATATCCTCATTAACCAACTTTTCAATTCATCCATCCAACACCTCCATTAGATCCTTCCTTTAAGACAACTTGTCCTCCACATCACCCACAATTTCAAGTAGTGCTATAGCACTAGAGTCACTAACACATCCCATCCACCTAGAAGCATGAAGAACCGGATGAACCATATCTACATCCATAGGCAATCCTAAACTTATGTAACCTTACCAACCTCCCTCTACACTCTATAAGGACTCATAGTCCTCAACTCAATTATCAACCTTAAACACACCTAGTCCACTTGGTACCACAACTACCATTTTCCCCTTAGGAGACAACTCTATCATTTTCTCACCCAAAATTTAGAACTATAACAAGGCGGAATCAAGGCCTTGCCTAATCTAGACCTCTTAACTCAAGAAGATTCGGAATCACTAATGACACTATACTATCATTCATTACTTCCCTCATCCTACTTCCAACCTAGCGAACCGATGGACCCCACTAGTCTTCTCTTTGCAACCATTATCCATATATGCTAAGCTACCCATAGTCAACCTACTTAGAGCACCAACCATAACGCTAGCCTTATCGAAAAAGAACTAAAGCATGCTCATATAATAATGCTTAAAGAAACCTAACCACCATCTTGTTATTCACAAAGAACACTTATCATCTTTCAGTAAACAACCTCTCATCCTCCAAGACTCACAACAGTACACCCAAATAATTCACAAGCTCTACACAATTCAATACCTCATTACTAGAGACCACCATAAACATATAAAGGTAGGGCTTTAAGACCCTATTCTATAGAACCATAAACATACCCAATCATACATCAACCAATCTCCATGAATACACAACGTGCGTTCAACTATTCCATCCCAACTATAACACCACAAACCATCGCACCAACTCTAACAAGTCACAAGGAAAAACCTAATACAAGATGAACATGGATCAACACTTATGGACTTTCTAGCAAGCAAAAAAATAAAGAGAGAAACAATGGCACACCGGCCACAATAATGCAGAAACATCAAAGCCAAGAAAACTTTAACTTATCGGTAATAACATCGGGCACTTCTTGCCTCCCTTGAAGAGCATTGAAACGATTACGACTTGGAGAACTCCCTATATCAACTTAACCACCTTTACCATTGTTGTGATACCAAGGGAATTCAAACTTTTTATGACCCATCTCCCCACAACTAAAACAAGTGCTAGTACCTCTCTAGCATGGGCCACTATGACCTTTACCATACATTGGAAACCCAACATTCGAAGCCACACCTTCAATACCTCGGGCCCTTGGGAAATCATTACCAAATACCACCATAGAATCATGAAAAGACCCTTGTCCATGATGAGACCAGCCACCCTTTTGGAACTTACCCTCAAAACGGGCCCTCTTGGCCTCATGATCTCTTCTCTTCCTCAATTTCTCCTTCTCCATTTGTTCAACATATTTTATCAACCGAGACAAGTCCATGTCACCAATTAGCAAAGCGGACCAACATTCTTTACTTACCAAATTGGAGACTCCCATCACAAACTTATTCATCCTAGATCTAGTATCGGCCACCAAATGAGGAGCATACTTTGAAAGTTGATTAAACTTGAGGGTATACTCCCTTACACTCATAGCACCTTGTTTCAAGTTCATAAGCTCCACCAACTTTGTTTCCCTAAGCTCAAGAGGGAAAAATCAATTGAGGAAAGCCAATTTGAACTTCTCCTAAAGTATCACATAACCATTTCCCTTCTTCCCCATCCATTGATCAAACCAAATTTTGGATACCCCTTTAGTTGGTATGCTGCTAACTCTGCCTTTTCATTTGGCCCAACAACCATGATATTCAAGATCTTGTAGACCTTATCAAAGAACTCTTGTGGGTCTTCTTTCACCTTTGACCCATAGAAAATTGGAGGATTCAACCTTATGAAGTCTCTTACCCTAGATTCTGGGGTATTAGCACGAGGGGATTAGGCCCCTTAGTTGACTTTATTGGCCATAATTTGGGCAAGCATAGTTGGAGCATCCCGGAGCTCATTATTGGTAGGTGCTCCTCTGGAGTTTGGGCCATTCTTCCTCGAGTGTTTAGCATGATCTAGCATAGCAAAGAATAACCATTGGAGAGGGGGGGGGGAAGAACTTACCACAACTCTATAGCATGACTTAGAATATGAAGAAGGGTAACATTTCCTAAAATGTCTCATAGCCTCCTACACATAGTCATGACGCACTTCACAACTATGAATAGGAGTCTAATCGACATGGTGTGTTGGATTCTGAGGATCAATCAACCTAGTTCTCTGATACCATCTATGTGACGACCCAAGCCTAGGGCCTAGACGTGGTCGGTGAATGGGAAACTTGAAGGAACCCCAAACAAGCCTCGTAGCATATCATTACACATCCTTGGTGTAGGAAGCGATGCAAAACAACATAAGAAACATATATAAGGGGAATTGGGACTATGGGAGAGACTCATATTTAAATAGCCTGAATATCATAAGTAAGTCAAAGCACAAGCATGATACATAACTTGTCTAACAACACCTCTAACATAGGACTTAACGGGGGCCAAGAAAAGCAACTGGGCTCAGCCTCATAGTAAAAGTATACCAAAAAGAAGATAGTCTTTAATATATAGCTTAAGAACATAGATATTTCCCTAGCATATGAGGACTCACCAACTACTTTGAATGGATACCACTAGCCACGTGGAGGATGATGACGACCAAATAAAGCTTCAGTCTGTACATGGTAACATCATGTAGGCATAGAGTATGCTTTAATACATTTGAATATACTAAGTATGTGGGATGAAATGCAACAATAGATAGGCATCATAATCCAAAATGCATAATGATAGGCAATAGGCATAATATAAAATATGCCATGTATGATCATTGCTGAAGTAAAATAGGCTAAAGTAACTCATGCTTGTATAGGATATCATATGTGAAGAAGAGGCCAAGCTAAATTTTCAAATGTACAACCCTTTGGTAGGTTAGTGATGATGTTGCCCCATCACTTAGGTTGATGAGTGCTAACCCTCATCTAAGTTGGTGATAGTGCCGCCTCATCACCAAGGTGGATGATTACTAACCCTCATCTAGGTTGATGATTACTAACCCCCATCTAGGTTAGTGATGATGCTGCTCCATCACTTAGGTCGATGAGTACTAAGCCTCATCTAGGTTAATGAGTACTAAACCCCATCTAGGTTAGTGATGATGCCGCCCTATCACTAGGTGGAGAAGTATAAACCCTTCACTAGGTTATCCGAGTGCTTAGACCCTCTTGGATTGGGCATGGTCGAGTTCTACACTTTGTATAGGATTCATCATAGGCTTTAATGGAATACTTCATATAGGAGTAATTATATACATAAGATACTTTCATAATCATGCTTGCGACCTTCAATTCCTCAATAAACCATAATTGAACATTTTATAAAACACTTGCCGGGTGTGAATGGTTGTATATGACCATGCAATTTAGAGGTGACATCATACAGGTAAATCCGTTGTAAGATCATCAATCACCATATTGTAACACCCCAAGGAATGGACATCAAAACCCCTCATCAAAACTTACATTAGATCCAAGATATATAGTTCACAAAATAGCAAAATAGTCATAACCTTACATAGCTTTAACATAGTTCATAGACATGTTCATACTAGTAAACCCATTTGTAAGCTTAACTTTTAAATCATGCAATTTAGAAAAAGAAAGCATGGGTATCATGGATGAAAGGAACCCATGAAATAAACCCACATACCTTAGGTCTAGAGTTGCTTGGAATTGAGATTGGGAAGAAGAGGGATTTCCCTTACTACCATAAGCAAGTTTTTGGGTAAAGTGTGATGTGCATTTTTTCCATCCTCTTTATAAATTGCACTTGATGAAGGCTGATGAGGGCTCCCTAGGGAATATTCCCTTTATTTATTGTACTTGATGAGGGCTATAATTTACTACTTTTGTGGTATTGCTCTTCCCTAGGGTATATCCTCTTTATTTATTGCACTTGATGAGGAAATTTACTAGTTTCGGGGATATGGATTTTCTTTTTCTTTTTTCTTTTTATTGTTTTCTATTTTTATTGTTTTTTGATTTATTGTTTTGAATTTGACGGATTTCCCTTACTACCATAAGCAAGTTTTCGGGTATAGTGTGATGTGCATTTTGTAATGGAGGCTTGGAAATGATCTTTGAATCTAATCTTGTTCTTGGGTTTCCTTGAAATTGAATTGGACCTTGATGGATGCTTTTGAGAGAATTGAGAGTGTATTTGCGATGAGAGTAATGAGTTTGATCATTTTGAAAAATTGTTTAGGTCTTTTTGGAAGGTTAAGATAGCTTTGGAAGTCTAAAAAGGGTATTAGAGTAATTAAAAATAATGGAGATGCCATAAGTGAGCAGATGGAAAAAATTGGCAAAGTGTCATCTCATCAGAGAATTTACTGGCCGTGTGGAACTCTATGGGTCGTATAGAGTGCCCATGTGAAGTGCCTTATTGAAAAAAATGGAAGTTGGGAAACTTGGAAAAAATTGACGTCTCATCAATTTGACAGACCGATTCACGGACTGTGTGGTGTTATACGGACCATATATTGGTCCGTCGCATCTCACTTAGACAAAAATATTGTTGCAGGCCACCAAATTTCCAAGTTACATGGGCCTTCCCACTCCACACGGCCCGTCAATAGTGCGCATGGCACCACCTTTAGCCACATTATCCTCAATTTTCAACAAGCTCCCTTTGCCACACACTTATGGCCATCCCCACGGTTAGTGGTGAGCCACACAACTCATACCATTGGTTGTGCCACCTTATTTAGTGCCAAAAAAGGCCTTCTCCACACCCATCTACTTGACAGCCCATCAACAGCCACACTAGCCGTTATACATTCCGTGTGATAATACTACACAGGAGGACCTCAAGAAAATGATCATAGCTCCTTCATCCAACCTCAGAATGAGGTGAAACAAAGTGTGTTGCCATGCTAACTCAAAGGGATTTCATTTGACATGTACGGGGACACCTAGTTCCAAATATGCTGAGAGTTGAGCTAGTTTAAAGTTGACCCTTGAATGAAACAATACCCAAAAGTCAACTTGGAGGTAATTCTTGAACTCGTTTAGGTACTAGGAGTCTCCCATGAATGTAATACACCCCCAACCTAACCAAATGAGGCTTGCAACATGGATATATAAGAGCATAAAGTTATTGGGTGTCACAACTGTGGACAATCAATGCTTAGGCTTATTGTATTAGACAAGACATTATAAAATGTTTATGGTCTAGTCCAGCATTTATCTTCACTTCCTATAAAGAGAGTCAATATATCTCTTCATTTTGTTTTGGGATTGATGTGTAGTTATTTATTAATATATTTACTTGTCTACTTTAATACTAATACTTGGTTTCCATGTGTACTGAAGGAATTCCACTAATTTTAGGCTGAACAGTGAAGTTTCCATGGTGTTCTACCTTTGCGTAGTCTCGGTCCACAGTGGAAGGCTCCACACCTGAGCCTCGTTAGACTCAGCTGAAGTGTAAGGTGGAAGTGAAGAAAATAGCAGAGATGAAGTCCATCCCTTACTGACACCTTGTGGTCATTTTATTTTGATCTTTCAAGACATAATCAATGGGCAATCGGCTGCCTAAAGGACCCCCTTTGTGGTTGAAGGCTAAGTTCATTCTTCGATATATCTCACCCTGTTATTCTAGAAGACTGAGCAGCTTTAGTTTATTACCAACATCGTGTTCAACTTGTAAAGCCTAAACCTTACTCTTTTCCTTCTATCAGAACTGGCAACACATCTCTAGATCCGATGCAACTAGAAGTCAGACAAAATTTTGCACTCTATAATACTGTGAACTTGCATAAGTTTCTGTCAAGGTGGCATTGCCTTTTCATCTCCTCATCAAATAAGTTAACAAAGATCAAAGTTACCAAATAAAGCTAAATCAATTTTTGTTCTACCATAACTTTATTCTACTTCCATAAACACTTCCTCATTTTCACTCCAATTTATATATCACCTTAAAAATATTATTTATATCATTTTTAGTCTCAAGACAAATGCCCCTTTTGGAGAGTCGAGTACTTCGGTAGATCCCATATTGAATTTTACTACTGTTGTAGGAGTCGCGAATTGTAATGGAAGTAAGAGGAACATGAAGCTCATGTCAAAGTTGTATAACTTAGAGAAAGGAAAAATCTGTGGTGATGTAAAAAGAAAACGATATCCTAGAAGAAGCTTGTAAACTCACCATCAATGATAAGCTCAAATAATCTCGTCATCAATTGAAAAAAAATGGAAATGATTTTGTCACAACCTAAGCCTAGGGCCTCGACATTACAAAGCAAATGAGAAGTCCAAAGACAACCCAAATAAGCCTCATTATTGTAATACGCACACCCTTGGTTGCAGAAGTAAAATAAACATCAACAAGAGTCATGTGTAAAAAGGGAAGCGAGACTAAGGGAAATCTTTCATAAACATAGAAACATAAGAAGAGTCAAGCTTGAAAACATAAACAAACTTCGTATCCAACAACACCTTTACTTTAGGATGAAGTGGGGGCCAAGACACTTCTAGGACTCACACTCATAATAATTAGCATCAAACATAAGGAACAAGTCTCATCATAACATGAAATAAAGTAGATATTGTCCTCGGAGTTGAGGACTTACCAAAAGCTTTCTTGGAGAATCAAACTAGCCATGTGGAGGAGGATAATCAAAAGGAGTTGCGATACCTACATGGATATATCATGTAGGTATATAGTATGCATTAGTACATTAGAATTTACTAAGCATGTGGGATGCAATGCAATAAAGACATAAGCCAGTATATTAAAAATGCATAATCATGATTGATGGATATATAATCTCAATATGACATGTATGTTCAATGCTTATAATAAAACATGCGTTGAAAATCATTCAACTTGCATAATATATCATACATATGTGAGAAGAGACCTCAACCAACAAAGACTAAGCAACTACAACTTGAACTCTAAGGCATGACACCCCCTTGATACAAGTGACCGGGCATGATACCGGCCAACGAAGTATGGTCTACTTGCCAAGGTAAACCAAACATGGTAACATGAACTATATGGATCCACTAGTATAGCAAGGGTATAATATGTAATCCTATGGTGGCACATACTTTAGAGGCTAAAGACTTTATATAAGGACCCCTTGAATCGAGCTCCCATCTTAAGCCTCAATCGGTGGTAAGTCAAATCCCACAGAATACTTGAATAATTATACTTTAATCATAACATGAATAACTTGTAAGAGACATGATAACATGACTTGAGTAGATCATAAACATGCTTGAACTCTAGTAGTGAGCCCAACTTGAACATAAGAGTAGATAATAATCATACATGATCCCTTGCTTTAACATAAATGGCTCATAAGAGGTAAAAATCTTGAAATAGGGCTTAACTTAATAGTTGTAAAATCATAGATACGTTTCATGAATTCAATACAATCCTAAAAGAGCTTAATCATCAAGAAGTCACTTGACTTGTAAATCATGTAATAGATCATCAACAATTTGAGAATTTTTATCTTGTAAATTTATCAAATACATTGTGGGTTCACGATACTTGTTCAAAATCATGCAAGTCAAGAGTAAAAGAAGATTGGTAAACTCAATGCAAAACAACCCACCAATATTGTTGTAAAACCCTCATTTAGGATATCTTGAAATCCATCACAAAAGCTCACAGTAGTTCATGGTTTCGTAGCTCAAATTATGCATAGTCTCAGTGCACAAAACAAACTCATGGAATAAGCTTCAAATAGATATTTATGCATAATCAATCAATACTTAATAAAACCATAACATATTTAATGTTCGAAATTCATAATAAGAGATATCCATAAGTAATACAACTTGAAATCATGCAATTTCCATAAAAAGAGAAGGATGGGCTCCATGGGTGAAAGGACTCATGGATGAAGACCCACATACCTTAAACCTTGAATTTCTTGAAATGATCTTGGATGAGACTTGAAGCCTGAGATGGGTTCTTGAGTTCCAAAATTGAGCTTGAAATCCTTGAATTTGAATGAGAGATTTGATAGATTTTTAAAGAGGTTTTAGAGAGGGTTTGTGAACTATAGACTTTAAAAATGACTAAGTATGAGAGATTTCACGTTTAAATGGGCATGGGCTATTACCTTAATGCCCTTAGACCAAATAAGAAAACCAAGGAAAATATTACACTGGTCTATGCCGCAGGAATGACACGGACTAGACGCTGATGTCACGACCCAAGTCTAGGGCCTAGGCGTGACACATCAAATGGGAACCCGAAGGGGCCCAAATAAGCCTCTTAGCATATCAATCACATATCCTTCACCATGAAAGCAAAGAAACAATAACAAGAGATATATAAAATGGTAAGTGAGGCTAAGAGAAGTCTTTGAATATAAAATTAGCATAAGAGTCAAGCTCATAGCACAATAACATCATAATATCCAACATACACCTCTAAACTTGGAATGGAGTGGGGGTCAAGACACTTTTCGGGCTCACCTTCATAATGTCAAATGTTCAATATGAAGAAGTCTTAGAAATAGCAAGGGAAAGTAGATAGTGTCCCCGAACTTGAGGACTCACCAAGATTATCTTCGAATAATCTCACTATCCACGTGGAGGATGATCAAAAGGAGCTCCAGTCCCTAAATGGTGATATCATGTAGGTATAAAGTATGTGTTAGTATATTTGAATGTACTGATTATGTAGGATGTGATGCAATAAGACATAAACCAATATAATCAAAATGCATAGTAATAGGCGATAGATAAGCATAATCTCAATATGGCATGTATGATAAATGCTTGAAATAAAACATGTTTATATATCATTCAACTTGTATTGATCATAATACATGTGTGGGAGAGACCCTAACTGACACAAGTAAGACCAAGTGAGCTACAAATTGGAATCCTGATGATTACTCCGCATCGGTAAGGAGGTGGCTTACTTGTCAAGGTAAACCATACTTCACCTTATGGGATCCCATCCCATTTCAGAGAAGTAACCCCCCTTTTGAGAACCTATCCCATTTCGAGGTGGATTTCAAGATAAAGTGCACTAATTGGGTCCACTAGTATAGTAAGGGTAATAATCATAATCTTATGTTGGTACATCATTTGAGGAAAGGAGTATCGACCCTTGAAGATAATCCACACTGACATCTAATCCATCGGTGCTAAGTATAATCCCATAAAATACTTCAAGTAATCATAACTTTAATAACTTGTGAAAAACATAGAAACATGACAAGAGTAGCTCTTAAACATGTTTGACCTCTAATGATGAGCCTAACTTGAAACATAAGAGTAGATCATAATCATACATGAACCCTTGCGTTAACATGAATGGCTCACAAGAAGTAAAAATATGATAATAGGTCTTAACTTAATACTTGCTTAATCATAAATAATTTAATGAATTCATAACACACTTGATAGCCCATATTCAACATCAATTCACATGACTTGTGAATCATGTAAATAACTTGAGAATTCTTGACTTGATATTTCATCAAACACTTGATGGGCACATGAGTACATGTTCAAATCATGCAAAATGCAAGAGTATAGATCATGAAATAGTGAAATTAATGCATCTTAAAGTCATGTCAATTAGCCCACCAACATCATGGTAAAACCCCATCATGATAACTTGTAAATCATACCTAAACATCATAATAGTTCATAGATCTCATAGCTTGAATCATGTATAGTCTCAATAGATAAAGATTTATTCATAGTATAAGCTCAAAATAGATATTCATACATTATCACCAATATTTGACAAAATCCCAACATAATTGATTCTCATATTTCATAATAATAGACACATATAGGTAATACAACTTGATATCATGCAATTTTCATAAAAAGGAAGATTGGGCTCCATGAGTGAAAGGACCCAATGGATGAAACCCACATACCTTAAACTAGGGTTTTCTTGATGTAAAGATGAAGGAGACTTGAAGCTTGAATGGACTTCTAGAGATCTCAAAGTTAAGCTTGAAACACTTGAATTTAGATGAGAATTTTTAATAAAATGGTTGAAGGTTTTAGAGAGGGATTTTGGGTAATATGGAGTTGGAAAATTGATAGGTATATGATATTTCATGTATAAATGGGCATGGAGCCATGACCCCAATGCCCCTAGGCCAAAATCAAAAATTAAAGAAGTGTTAACACTACTCTGCAATGGGTCCACATCGTGAAGCCATCGCATACCCTTATTGTTTCCAAAACTTTTTGCGAAAATCAATTTTTGTTATGGGTCTTCTAAAATCCGAGATATAGCTATTTCCCACTCAATTTTGCCCCTTGATCAAGAATATGAATTCAAATTTTTGATATCACACATGAATTTTGAGATATATAAAAATTACGATTATGGGCATTTTCGAAGAATACTTTTGGGGAGTTTCAGCGGATCACCAAATATACTAGTCCATGCCCCTAGCGCGTCACAGCCTACGTGCTGACAAACACAGGAAATCAACAAATTAGTAAAAATTATTATTTGCTACAGGTCTTGTAAAATGCGGGTTATACCCATTTCCCACTCAATTTTGCCCCCGATCAAGAATATGAAGTCGGATTTTCAAAATCTAGCATAGATTTTGAGATATATGGAAATTATCACGATCCATGCCTAGGGCCTAGAAGTGACACGATGAATGGGGAACCCAAAGGGACCCGAAGCAAGCCTCTTAGCATATCATTCATCCCCGAATGTTAAAGAAACATGTGTAAGAGAAGTAATTATGAAGATTTCAGCCCAACATGAATGCAACAGATGCACCTAAATATCATTTTCAAAATGTCACAACATGAATGTCAAAAATTATCACAAACTTATTACCATGACATGACTGTATGTAAAATTACATGAGGGCAGAAACTTAAAAATTGGGACTTAAGTTATTACCTTCGGCTTGAGTAGAGTGGAAGAGATATGGGTATCACTTTTTCATGTCCACCTCGGCTTCCCATATGGCACTTTCAACTTGTTGATCCCTCCAAAGGATCTTGATGGACGTTACCTCTTTATTTCTCAGCCTCTTCACTTGAGTATCCAATATCCCCACCGGGACCTCCGCATAGGTTAAATTATCTTCTACAATGCCCATAATCTCTAAGGGCACTATAGCACTTAGGTCACCCACAAGCTTCCTCAACATGGACACATGAAAGATTGGATGAATCATATTCACCTCCATAGGCAAATCCAACTCATATACAACCTTACTAATTCTCCTAAAAATTCTATAAGGTCCCGCAAATCTTGGGCTTAATTTCCCTTTCTTACCAAACTGGACCACACCCTTCATGGGTGAGACATTCAAGTAAATCCAATCACCAACCTTAAGCTCAAGGTCCCTCCTCCTCACATCGTAATAAGACTTTTCTCTAAATTTGGGCAATCTTCGGTCTCTCCTTCATCAACCTCACCTTCTCCAAAGCTTCCAAGACCCAATATGGGCCTATCAAAGCCATCTCCCCCACATTAAACAACCCAACTGGGGATCTACTATGCCTACCATATGAATCTTCAAAGGGAACCCCACCAACGCTAGAGTGGTAGCTATTGTTGTAAGCAAACTCAATAAGTGGAAGATGTTTATCCCAACCACCCTTAAACTCCAAAACAGAAACTCTAAGCATATCCTCAAGAATTTAGATAGCCTTTTCATCTTGACTATTCGTTTGAGGATGAAAACCCTTGCTAAGCTTAACCTTAGCACCAAGACGACTTTGGAAGGAACTCTAAAAATGAGAAGTGAATTAAGCCCTGTGATCTCTGATGATAGACAATGGTACCTCATGTAATCTAACCAAATCATGAATTTACAACTTGGCATAATCTTCGGCACCATAGGTAGTTTTAATGCTTAGAAAGTGAGCTGAATTTGTCATCTGATCAACAATAATCCAAATAGAATCAAAGTGTTTCCTACTCTTGGGCAACCCAACAGCAATATCCATGTTGATCTCTTCCCACTTCCAAGTAGGAATTTCTATGTCTTAGGCTAGGACACCCGACCTTTGATGTTTGCTTTTCACTTGTTTGCATTTGTGACAACCAGATACAAACTTGGCAGTATCTCTCTGTGTCACGACCCAATCCTAGGGACTAGACGAGAGCACTGAATGGGGAACCCAAAGGAATGCCTAACAAGCCTCAAAGCATATCATCGCACATCCTTGACCGCGAAAGCAAGATAGTTCATCATAAGCAACATAAACAAGGAGAAATTAGGACTATGGGAGAGAGATTTATATTTAAATAGCTTGAATATCATAAGTGATTCAAAGCTCAAGCATAATACATATTTGTCTAACAACACCTCTAACATAGAACTTAGTGGGGGCCAAGACAAGCAATTAGGATCCTCTCACTAATAGTCAAAGTGTTCCAAAAAGGAAAGATAGTCTTCAATACATAGCAAAAGAACATAGATATTGCCCTCAGACATGAGGACTCACCAACTAGCTTGAATGGAAGCTACTAGCCACGTGGACGAGGATGATGACCAAATGGTGCTTCAGTTCTGACATGGTAACATCTTGTTGGCATACAATATGCGTTAGTACATTTGAATATACTAAGTATGTAGGATGCAATGCAACAAGAGGTAGGCAATATAATTGAAATGCATAAACATAGAGAATGGATAGCATAGTAACAATATGACATGTATGAATGATGCTTAAGTAAAATCATGCTTAAGTAAACCATAAAACTTAAGTAGAAGGAGACCATCATCATAGACCAAGCACCTAGTGCTCAGAATCCAACGATTGGCACACTCTCGGAGGGTGATAAAGGTATATACCACTTAATCGGTAGATTAACATCACACCCTTCATCAAGGTGGCCAAGGTATCAACCCCTCAACAATGGTTAATAGACATCACACCCTCCATTTAGGTTTCTAAGGTATCAACCCCTTGCCGGTTAATGGACATAACACCCTCCAATTAGGTGGTCAAGGTATCAACCCCTTTCCGGTTAATAGACATCACACCCTCCAATTAAGTGGTCAAGGTATCAACCCCTCAACAATGGTTGGTGGACATCACACCTTCCACCAAGGTGGTCATCTTAGAATAACGTAGATACTTCTAATAAACATAACTCATATAAACATTCATTTCATCATCATAAAGTCATTCAACTCATATGACATGCTTTGGATCTTCAATTGCTCAAGAAACCACATCCAGACATTTTATCAAACACTTAGAGGGTGTTTAGTGCTCATGTAAAATCATACAATTCAAGTGTGAAATCATGCAAGTAAATCCATTGTAAAACCATCAATCAACACCTTACCATACCCTCAAGCAATATACATCAAAAATCCTCCTCAAATCTTACAACAGATGCAAGATTTATAGGCCAAAACATAGCAAAATAGTCACAATTTCATTAACCCCAACATAGTATCCAGTGATTTTCATAATAGATAGACCTATGAATAAATCAACTTTAAATCATTCATTTTTTGAGTAAAAAGAGCTTGGGTATCATGGGTGAAAGGAACCCATGAGAGAAACCCACATACCTTAGCTTTGGAAGACCCTTAAAAGAGATTGGAGATGGAGACTTGAAGCTTGAACAAAATCCTTGAAGAAATCCTTAAGATTGGTCTTAAGCTTTGGGACTTTAATTTAGGGTGAAATATGAGTCTATGTGTATGAAAGGATATTGGGGAATGGTAAGGATGATATGAGGGTGAAATAACGTTATGTATATGTATTTTATCATATGAGAAGGCTTAGGTCCAAGACTTAAATATCTTGGGCCGAAAATAAAAACCGGCACCAAAATAAGCCTGGTGCATGTCGCGAGGGTAATGCGGAAACAACACTAGAATTTGTTAATTTAAAAATGGAAATTGTGTATCGCTGGCTCTAAAATCGTGGTTAGACTCTTTTCCCCCTAAATTTTACCCCTTGAACAAGAATATGAAATTGGATTTCCAAAATAATGCATGGATTTTGAGATATATGGAAATTAAGATTCTGGACATTTTTAAGGCACATTTTTGGGCACTTCTTGGGGTCGTTTCAATAGCTCCCCCTTGGGAACATTTGTCCACGAATGTCAAAGAAACGTACAAGAGAAGAACAATTTTAAGGAGATCATCCCTAAAAAGAATGCAACAATACATTTCAAAACACCATTTTCAAAATCTCAATCATTAGTGTAAAATCATTATAAACTTGCCAACTTAAACATGAATGCATATGAATGACATAGAACTGAAACATAAGACTTGGAATCATAGAAATGGACTTGACATGTTATCATAAGCTTGAATAGAATGGAAGAGATTTGGATATTTCTTCTCCATGCTCGCACAGGCTCCCCAAGAGACACAAATGAATAGACGACTCCATCAAAAGCGCCTTGACGAACACCACATCAATATTAGTCAACTTCTTCACTCATCTATCCATACTTCAACCAGGACCTTCTCCCAAGTCAACTTATCCTCCACATCACCACCATCTCAAAGGGTTCTATCATACTAGAGACACCAATACATCTCCTCAACCTAGAAAGATGAAGAGCCGAACAAGCCATAATCATATCCCTAGGCAAATCCCATCCATATACAACCTTACCAACTTCCTCTATACACTAAAAGGACTCACAACCATAACTCACTTGTCAACCTCAACCACACCTATGCCACTTGTTGCCACGAACCACTATCTCCCCCTTGGGAGATAAGCTCTACTCTACCATCTTTCCACCAAAAACTTCCAACTCTAATAAAGTGGAATCAAGGCCTTGCTTAAATTAGTCATCCTCAAATAAGGATGATTTGGAACCACCAAGAACACTATACTAGCATTCTCAATTTCCCTCAACCTAACTTCAAATCTGACCAATCGATGAACCTCACTAGTCTCCTCTTTGCCACCATTAACAACGCATACTAGGCTACCTAGAGCACTGACCAGAACATTAGCTTAACCAGGGAAAAATAATGCACACTCATTCATAATTCGTAAAGAGTTCTAACCACCTTCTTGCTATCCACAATGCACACCTATCATATTTAGCAAACAACCTCACATCCTCCAAGGCATGCAACACTAACCCCAAGTGATTCACAAGTTCTAAACAAATCAACGCCTCATCACTAGGTAGGATTTTAAGACCTTATTCTAGGGTCCTACAAACATAACCAATGCATAATCAACCAAACAACTCCACCAATACTAATAATGCTCACTTTGGGACAAAGCTCAAACCAAAGATCAACCTTAGTGAAGTGACTAACCCATTGTAGTTGTCCAAAAAGATCAACCATACTCAATCATCATGTTACAACCATACTGGTTCTACACTCATTAGAAATATGCTATGCATGTAGCCAAACCACTCCAAGACCTCCAATCCATCAAACTAAGTTCAACCAAGATCACATAAGAAGACTCTATGCAATAAGAACATGGGACAACCCTTAGAGATCAGTTGAACATTAAGACAAGAATGGACCTACCTCATTTGTTACCATTTGACAATTTCCCACTCAAAGACGGGTTCACTAGGGAGTTGGAATCTATCTCTACGGGTTCTACCACCAAAAGAGACACAACATACATGCAGCTATTCCATTCCAAAGTACAACATCAAAATTCACCACACCAAGTCCAACAAATAACGATGCAATACCTAATACAAGATGATCATGGAAAAATGCTTATGGAATTTCTAGCAACCAAGAAGAATAAAGAAAGAGACAATGACACACCGACCCCAACAATACACACTCATCTAAGTCAAGCAAACTTCAACATATTGGTAGCAACATTGGGTGCCCCATCTACCTCTTGCCTCTTTTGAAAAATAGCACTGATTACGTTTTGTAGAACCTTCTTGATCAACTTCACCACCCTTACCCTTGTTGCACTTATAAGGACAATCATTCATCATATGAGCCATCTACCCACATCTATAACAAGCATCGGTACCTATCATGCATAGGCCATCATGGCATCTATCACACCTTAGGCATCTAGCATAAGGAACCATAACCCTTCTTTCCATGGGACTCCAAAACTTTCTTTTGAAACGGTCCCTCTTGGCCTCCTTACCTCTCTTCTTCCTCCTCTTTTATTTCTCAAATTGTTCGGCATACGTCATCAACTAGGACAAATCCATGTCACCAATCAACATAGCGGATTGTCATTCCACACTCACCAAGTCGGAGACACCCATTACAAATTTATTCATCCTGGCCCTTGCATTGGACACCAATTGAAGAGGATATTTCTAATGTTAGGTGAACTTGAGGGCATACTCCCTTACACTCATAGCACCTTGTTTCAAGTTCATGAACTCCATTAATTTAGCTTCCCTAAGCTCAAGTTGGAAGAACCGATTAAGAAAGGCCACTTTGAACTCCTCCTATAGAACTACAATACCATTTCCCTTCTCCCCCTTTAATTGATCATACCAAATTTGGGCTACCCCTTTGAGTTGGTACGCCACCAACTCTGCCTTTTCATTAAGCCCAACACCCAGGATAGTCACAATCTTATAGACCTCATCAACGAACTCTTGTGGATCTTTGTCTACCTTTGACCCATAGAACACCAGAGGCTTCATCCTCATGAATTCCCTTACCTTAGCTCTCGGTGTAGTAGTATGAGAGCCTTGGGCCCCTTGGTTGACTTGATTGACCATAACTTGGACAAGCATAGTTAGAGCATCCCTGAACTCACCATTGGTAGGTTTCTCCTCGCGTGTTTGGGCCCTTCTTCCTCTAGTGTTTAGCATGATCTAGCATAGCAAAGAACATTCATTAGGGGGAAAACTTACCACAACTCTATAGCATGATTCAGAACATGATGAAGGGAAACATTTTCTAAAATGTCTCATAGCCTCCTATTCATAGACATGGCACACATCAAAACCATGAATAGGACTCTAATCGACGCAGTGTGTTAGACTTCGAGGATCTATCAACCTAGTTCTCTGATACCATCTTTGTCACGACCTAAGCCTAGGGCCTAGATGTGACCAGTGAATAGGGAAACCAAAGAAACCCCAAACAAGCATCATAGTATATCATCACACATCCTTGGTCATAGAAGCAAGATAGTTCATCATAAGAAATATAAACAAAGGGAAATTGGGACTATGGGAGAGAGACTTATATTTAAATAGCTCGAATATCATAAGTGAGTTAAAGCTCAAGCGTAATACATATTTTTCCAATAACACCTCTAACATAGAACATAGAGAGGACCAAGACAAGCAACTGGGCTCATCCTTATAGTCAAAGTGTATACATAGCATAAGAACATAGATATTGCCCTAGGACACGAGGACTCACAAATAGCTTGAATGGAAGCCACTAGCGACATGGAGGAGGATGATGACCAAATGGAGCTCCGGTTCCTACATGGTAACATCATGTAGGCATACAGTATGCATTAGTATGTTTGAATGTAGGATGTAATGCAACAAGAAATAGAAACATAATCGAAATGCATAAATATAGAAAATGGATAGCATAGTAACGATATGACATATATGAATGATGCTTGAAGTAAAATAATTCTTGTATAAATCATAAAGCTTAAGTAGAAGGAGACCATCATCATAGACCAAGCACCTAGTGCTTAGAGTCTAAGGTTTGGCACCCCCTTGGAGGGTGACCAAGCTATTTACCCCTTAGTCGATAGATGAACAACACACCCTTCATCAAGGTGGCCAAAGTATCAACCCCTCAACAATGGTTAATGGATGTTCCACCCACCATTTAAGTGGCTAAGATATCAACCCCTTCCCAGTAAATGGACATCTCACCCTCCAATTAGGTGGTCAAGGTATCAATCCCTTAATGGTTAATGGACATCACATCCTCCAAATAGGTTGTCAAGATATCAACCCCTCAACAATGGTTGATAGACATCACACCCTTCATCAAGGTAGTCATATGAGAATAACATAGATACTTCTCATAAACATAGCTCATATAAACATTTATGTCATCATCATAAAGTCATTCAACTTATAAGACATGCTTTGGACCTTCAATTCCTCAAGAAACCACATCCGGATATTTTATCAAACACTTAGAGGGTGTTTATCAAAACCCCTCTTCAAATCTTACAACAGATCCAAGATTTATAGGTCAAAACATAGAAAAACAATCACAATTTCATAAACCCCAATGTAGTGTCCAGTGATTTTTATAATAGATAAGATCTATGAATAAATCAACTTTAAATCATGCAATTTTTGAGTAAAAAGAGCTTGGATATCATGGGTTAAAGGAAACCCTGAAAGAAACTCATATACCGTAGCTTTGGAGAACCCTTGAAAGATATTGGAGATGGAGCTTGAAGCTTGAATGAAATCCTTGAAGAAATCCTTAAGATTGGTCTTGAGTTTTGGGACTTAAATTTAGGGTGAAATATGAGTCTAAGTGTTTGAGAGGATATTGGACAATGTTAAGGATGATATGAGGTGAAATAAGGCTAAGTATAGGTATTTTCTCATGTGGGAAGGCTTAGGGCTCTGACTTAAATGTCTTGGACCAAAAATAAAAACTAGCACCACAATAAGCCTGGTGCGCGTCGCAAGGGTAACGTGGAAAGAACACTGGAGTTCGTCACTTTACAAACTGAAATTGTGATTCATTCGCTATAAAATCATGGTTAAACCCTTTTCCCCTAAATTTGACACCCTGAACAAGAATATGAAGTCAGATTTCTGAAATAGCACATGGATTTTGAGATATATGGAAATTACGATTTTGGGCATTTCTGAGGCACATTTTTAGCCACTTTTTGGGGTTGTTTCACTCTTCATACCTCCCCACCAATACACCTACCTCAAGTCTCTATGCATATTTTTGGAACGGAGCTGAATAAAATAAGATGAATTATGGGCCTTCTTCAAAATCAACTCTCTTGAATCATCTACATTAGGCAAACATAACCTACCTTGGAACCCAAAGGCACCATCTCCGCCTTGGGAGAAAACCTCTGCTTTACCATCCTTTACCAAGGCCTTCAATTCTAGCAAGGCGAGGTCAAGGTCTTGTTTTTCCTTGACTTCCTCAATCAAAAGAGGCTTGCCATCAACAACCCCTACACAACCATTTTCAACTTCATTCAACCTAACCCATAACCTAGCCAATCAGTGAACTTCTCTAGCCACCTCTTTGTTACCAATATCAATATGAGCTAGACTACCCATTGACACTCTACTTAGAGCATAGCCATAACATTAGCTTTGCCAGGATTGTAATGTACACTCATGTCATAATCCTTAAGGACTTCTAACCACCTTTTTTGTTTCAAGTTAAGTTCTTTTTGTGTGAACACATATTGGAGACTCTTGTGATTGGTAAACACATTAACATGAAGTCCATGCAAATAGTGATGCCAAATTTTAAAGCAAACACCACAGTCGCCAATTCAAGATCATGGGTGGGATATTTTTGCTCATGCACCTTAAGTTGTCTAGAGGCATATGCTATAACCTTACCATTTTGTAAAAAAGCACACCCCAAACCAATTCTTGAGAATCAGAATAAACCACAAATCCTTCTAACCCTCCCGAGTACAGCGAAGATAGGAGCAGAGATTAGGTTGTCTTTCAAAGTTTGAAAACTCTTTTCATATTCATTGGTCCAAAAAATTTTTCCTTCTTTTGGGTCAAATTTGTTATAGGGCAAGAAATAAAAGAGAAACCATTTACAAACCTCTAGTAGTAACCTGCCAAACACAAGAAACACTTAATATCCATTGGAGTCAAGGGTTTGGGCCAATTCTGTATAACCTCCATCTTCTTAGGATCCATCTTATTTCCATCACCCAATACCACATGCACTAGAAAAGAAAACGCTTTCAACCGACACTTATACTTTCCATATTTAGCAAATAACCTCTCATTCCTCAAGGTTTGCTCTTCCTCACTCTGGGGATAAATCACCATATCATCAATAAAGACCACCACAAATGTATCAAAGTAAGGTTTAAAGACCCTATTCATGAGATTGATAAATATTATCGGTGCATTAGTCAAGCCAAAAGACATTATCACAAACTCAAAGTGCCCATACTTGGTCCAAAAAGCCATCTTGGGAATATCACACCCCCTTACTCTCACTTGGTTGTATCCAGACCAGAGGTCAATCTTAGAAAAGTGACTAGGCCCTTGTAGCTGATCAAGAAGGTCATCAATCCATGGTAGAGGGTACTTGTTCTTTATAGTGACTCTATTGAGTTGTCGGTAATCAATGCACATTCTAAGGGAACTATCCTTTTTCTTTAGAAACAACACTAGTGCACCCCAAGGTTACTTGCTAGGCCTTACGAATCCCTACTCCAACAAATCCCTCAATTGATCCTTCAATTCCTTCAACTGCATTGGGGCCATATGGTAAGGGCAATAGAAATAGGTGGTATATTGGGAAAGAGGCCCATACTAAAGTCTATTTCCTTTTCGGGAGGAACACCAGGAAGCTCATCCAGAAAGACATCAAGAAACTAATTGACCACCAGAACTGACTCAGTAGGAAGGACTTTAGACTCAACATCCCTAACCCTTACAAGATGTTAAATTCAACCCTTAGAAATCAATTTTTGAGCTTTAAGACAAGAAATGAATCTATCCTTGATAACCTCATTACAATGTTCCCACTCAAGAATGAGCTTATTAGGGGATTGGAATCAAACTTTAAGGTTCCTACAATCAACAAAAACATGATATGTATGTAACCAATCCATCCCTAGAATAATATCAAAATCCACCATGCAAGTTTAACAAAATCACAAGGCAAAACTTTATGCAACACAGACACGAGACAACCTTTGTTAACTCGTTTTGCAATAATGGACTCACCAATGGGGGTAGACACTTCATATGGTTCACACAACAACTCAGGACAAGCTTATCAGCAGCAAAAGGAGTAATGAAAGAAAGAGTGGCACCCAGATCTATCAATGAAAACATATCATAATAAGAAACCTTTAACATATAGATAATAACATCAGGTACCTCACCCACTCCTTGCTTTCTTTGGAGAGCATAGAACCTATTTTGCCTTGGAGCACCCACTTGTTGGCCTCCTTTTGCCCTTTGACCCACATTAGCACCTTTCCCTTGAGGATGACCATCTCTACCCCGGTTTTGAGCATGAGGACAATCAGTAACCTTGTGACCCATCTCACCACAACCAAAGAAGCATTAGAGTGCCCATGCGTTGGGCACTTGGGATGAGTCATCCTACCATTGCCACCTTGTAATCTTGGGTTAGACACCCCATCATTAGAAAAGCTCTTGATACGAGAATTGTAGGACCATTTTCCTTGGAACTTGTGACCTTGATGAAATCGACCACCCTTATAACCTTGGAAACCACCTTGAAATCGAGCCCTCTTGGACTCCCCACTTCTCCTCTTCCTAATCTTTTCCCCCTTAAGTTATTTGGCATAAGTCATAAGTCTAGACAAATCCATATCATTAACTAGCATGGCAAGATGACACTCTTCATTAACCAAGTCGAAGACTCCCAACACAAATTTGTTCATTCTAGCTCTAGGGTTGATAACCAAAATGCAGAGCATACTTGGAAAACTTATTCAACTTGAGGGAATACTCACTCACACTTATGGAACCTTACTTGAGGTTCATAAAATCAATCATCTTAGCCTCTCGTAACTCGATAGGGAAGAACTGGTTGAGGAAGGTGGCTTTGAACTCCTCCCAAAGAATAACATCATCATCTATCCTTTATAATTTCTATTGAGTAAACCAAATTTGGGCCACACCCTTGAGTTGGTAGGCCGCTAATTTTGCTATTTCCTTTGAATACACCCCCATGATAGATAGCACCTTATACACCTCATCGATATACTCTTGAGGTTCTTCCTCCACCTTGGACCCACGAAACTCCGGAGGATTCATCCTTGTGAAATCTCTCACCCTTGAGAAAATAATTTTTCGCTACGGATCTTCTAAAATTCAGGTTATACCAATTTCCTGCTCAATTTTTCCCCCTGATCAAGAATATGAAGTGGATTTTTGAAATCACGCACATATTTTGAGATATATGAAAATTGTCATGACCCATGCCTAGGGCTATGATGTGACACGAAAAATGCTACCGAAATACGGAAAGGGGAACCGACTCGTTCCTTCCTTGCAGAGGAGAACCCAAAGGGACCCCAAACAAGCCTCTTTGTATATCATTCACACAACCTTCGTCGCAGAAGAAAAAAAAACATCAACAATATATAAATAAGAGGGAACCATGGCTATGGGAAGTCAAAAGCATAAGAGAGTCAAGCTCATATCATATACAAACTATAGTATCCAACAACACCTCTACTTTAGAATGGAGCGAGGTCCAAGACACTCCCCAGGCTCAGCCTCATAATAATAAGTATTCGGCATAAGAAGTAATCTCAACATAACATGGACTAAATAGATATTGTCCCTGAAATTGAGGACTCACCAAAGATTTCTCCGAGAATCGAACTAGCCACGTGGAGGAGCATGATCAAAAGTAGCTCTGGATGCAACAAGACAAGGATATAAGTCATCGCATTCGAAATTCTTACGTATAAGCAATAGATATAAACTCAATATGACATGTATGATCAATGCTTGTAATAACACATGCTTGTAAAACATTCAACTTGCATAATACATAATACATATGTGGGAAGAGACCTTAACTGACATAGACCAAGCGAGCTAATACTTGGAATTCAAGGTATGTCACTAATGATGGTCACGCTCTAATAAGAAAGCGATCATTATCAGTAATTAACCTAACCAATGTTAGGTTCGCATCCACAGGGAATACAGGGCTTGACTTTCAGAATTCATCAGTAATCATTTATAATATCTATAAATATAATCTCTAAATGTGGAGGCGGGGGGG
>JAOTQR010000109.1:1947635-1997489 GCA_025774065.1 Solanum ossicruentum | reverse complement strand
AAAGAACAAGGAGTAGAGAGGGGGGGGGGGAGGGGGGGGGGGGGGGGGGCGGGTGGGGCGTGGTGTGATTCAAAAGAAAAGATAAAATAAATACTACTTAAAAAGTGAGAAAACACTCAGATTTGGGAACAATTTGGGAATTGTGTTCCCCATTATTCATGACTCACATTCCGTAAGTAACATAACTACAATTGGTGAATTGCATGCAGAATGGTAATTGAGGTTCTTCCATCCCTCTTGTGAAGGTGAAGGCCGATTTTCACCATGGTGCTTGGCCATCTACCATGGCGTGCTAACTAATCATTACCTATTGTCCCAATCAACCTCCCCTTGGACAGGTTTTGTCGATTAGATGGGAACACATCAACCGTATCCTGTCATCTACTTCCCTTTTCCTATTTGTCATTACCTTGGTTGAGATAGTATGCATGATTTTGTGTTGGCCACCATGAAACAACGTTACTAACGAAGGGAAATAGACAATAAGTGCAAAACTCCAATCATAGAAATACAGTACCTAGGTTATTTCACGTCAACTACCCATGGTTCCCACAACCCCAAGTTGTGGGTGCTAGCTACTCATGGCTAAGATAAAGCACACAAAAATGCAAGTAAAAGGCATAGTTGAAAATTTTACCGACTCCAATGAAAGTGAAAACACCTAAATTGCAAACCTACAAACTTGATAAATTCCAAAGTGTGTAGCACAAAATTTGCAATTGCCCAAAAATAGGTTTTGAAAGAGAAAATACAAATTAAGATTGGAACCCTAATAATATTCTTGAGAGAATATTTTAGAGCTCAAGAATAAGACTAATAAATTCACGCGCCAACTCCCTCAAAATGAAACCCTACTTAAACTATTTATAGTGTACAAGTTATAACCCTAAAAATAATGTAGAAAAGACATCCAGAATATGGGACTTATCACAGATACGACTCGTAGGGCGACCTACGAGTCATAGTTGGGGTCTCGTATTAGGGTCTTGGCATTTCGTACTTCGCTGGTATGACCTACTGGTACGAGTCATGCCTTGGACTACAGCTCGTATGCTAGTCTCGTAGCCTTGGTCTTGAACTTCTTGGTCCAACATTTTAGTTCTCTAATTATTGCTATAATCCCACCTATATGTGTCATCGTATGACATACGACTCGTAGGGTAGCCTCGTAGAAGTAACCCGACTTGGCAGATTTCTTAACTTTTGGTCTCTATTTCCTAGTAGGACATGTTCTGTAAATCGTAGCAAGGGCTACGACTCGTTGGATGACTCATATGGCATATATTTCAGCAAAATCTGCAACTTTTCTTCAAAATCATGCCAACCTAATTTTTCTGCAATATCTACAAAAAAACACATAAAAACTATAAAATGTAGCTTTAAGAACTCACAGAATCCCTTGTTTTAGGCATCAGATGTGCTATATTTTGACAGCACATTAGTCACCACCTTGGTAAGGTGATCGTGGAATGTCACCCCCTTAACTAGGTGTGGTCTACTTGCCATGGTAAACCATACGATGAATAATCTGAGGCATGTCACCCCCTTGGCAAGGTATGATATAGCTAGATGGATCAACTAGAATAGTAAGGGCAATAATCATAATCCTATGGTGGCACATAGTTTAGAGACTAAATACTTTATATAAGGACCCTTTGAGTCGAGCACCTATCTTAAGCCTCAACTATGATAAGTCAAATCCCACAGAATACTTGTAATAATCATACATTGATGATAACATGAATAGTTTTTAAGAGAGATGATAACATGACATGAGTAGCTTCAAAACATGCTTAACCTCTGGTAGTGAGCCTAAGCTGAACATGAGAGTAGATCATAATCACACCTGAACCCTTACCTTAACATGAATGGCTCACAAGAGGTAAACCTTGAAATAGGGCAAAACTTGATACTTGCAACATCATAGATAATTTTCATGAATTCAATACATATTTGAAAGCCCTTAATCATCATAAAGTCACTTGACTTGTAAATCAGGTAATAGATCATCAATAACTTGAGAATTCTTGTTATGTCATTTCATCAAACACATGGTGTGTTCGTGATACTTGTTCAAATTATGCAATTCAAGAGTAAAAAAAGATGAGTAAACTCAATGCAATTCAACCCACCAACATGGTAGTAAAACTCACATATAGGGTACCTTTAAACCCATCTCAAAAGCACATAATAGTTCATAGTTTCGTAGCTCAAAACATACAGCCTCAATATACAAAATAAATTCATGGAATAAGTTTGAAGTAGACATTCATACATAATCAATCAATACTTGAAAAAACCCTAACATGATTTATATTCATATTTCATAATAGAATATACCAATGGGTGGTACTACTTGAAACCGTGCAATTTTCCAAAAAAGAGAAGGTTGGGCTCCATGGGTGAAAGGACCCATTGATGAAGACCCATATACCTTAAACTTTGAATTCCTTTAAATGAGCTTGAAACAGACTTAGATCTTGAAATGAGTCCTTGAGTTTCAAATTGAGCTTGAAATCCTTATATTTGAATGTTAGAATTGATAAAGTCTTGAAGAATTTTTACAGAGGGCTTAGTGAGCTATAGAATTGAAAAATGGCTAAGTGTGCATGGGTCTATGAACCTAATGCCCTTGGGAGAAATAAGAAAACCAAGGAAAATATTACACTGGTCCGCGCCAAAAGGTGTCATGCGGACCAGACACGGAGTGCAATTATACAATGGTGCGCCCCAAGCGCGTCATGCCCCAGGTACATTGCACCCTGGGTGCAGACAACCACATGAAATCATAAAATTAGTGAAAATTGTTTTTCGCTAAGGGTCTTCAAAAATCTGGGTTATGCCCATTTCAGATTCAATTTTTCCCCCTGATCGAGAATATGAACTCGGATTTTCAAAATCACGCATAAATTTTGAGAATATGTAAATTTTTAATATGGGGCATTCCGAATCACATGAGTGGTGTTTCAATATCTCCTCCTTGGGAAAATTCATCCCCAAATGCCCAAGAAAGATGCATAAGAGAAGTAATTCTGAAGATTTCAGCCCAACATGAATGCAACAAATGCACTTAAACATCATGTTAAAAAATCTCAACACGAATGTCAAAAATCACCATAAACTTATTACCATGAACATGAATACATGCAAAATGACATGAGGGCTGAAACATAAGATTTAAAATCATGGATAAGACTTATTACCTTCGGCTTGAGTAGAGTGGAAGAGATATGAGTATCACTTTATCATGTTTGCCTCAGATTCCCATGTGGCACTTTCAACTTGTTGAATCCTCCAAATGTTTTTGACGGATGCTACATCTTTCTTTCTCAACCTCTTCAATTGTCTATCCAAAATCACTGTCGGGACTTCCTCATAGGTCAAATTATCTTCTACAACACCTAAAACCTCTAAGGGTAGTATAGAGCTTGGGTCACCTATACATTTCCTTAACATGGACATATGGAAGATAAGATGAACCATATTCATCTCCATAGGCAACTCCAACTCATATGCAATCTTACCAACTCTCCTCAAAACACTATAAGGTTCTACAAACCCTGGGCTCAACTCCTTGTTCTTGCCAAATTGGACCACAACTTTCATGGGTGAGACAGTCAAGTAAACCCAATCACCAACCTTAAACTCAAGATCTTTTTTTCTCACATTGGAGTAGGATTATTGTCTACTTTGGGTTTTCTTCTACCTCTCCTATATCAACGTCTCCTTCTCTAAGGCCTCTATAACTAAATCCCAGCCTAAAAATTTCTCTCCCCCATATCAAACCACCCAATTGGTGATCTACAAAGCCTATCATATAAAGCTTCAAAGGGAGCCAATGCCAATGCTTGAGTGGTAGCTATTGTTTTAAGCAAACTCAATAAGTGGAAGATGTTTATACCAACTATCCTTAAACTTTAAAGCAGAAGCTCTAAGCATATCCTCAAGAGTTTGGATAGTTTTTTTTGGCTTGACCATCCGTTTGAGGATAAAAAGTCATGCTAAGCTTGACCTTGGTACCAAGACCCCTTTGGAAGGAACTCCACAAATGAGAAGTGAATTGAGCACCATGATCCAAAATGACAGACAAGGGTACCCCATGCAATCTAACCAATTCATGAATATGCAACTTGGCATAATCTTTGGCACGATAAGTTGTCTTGACATGAAGGAAGTGAGCCAACTTTGTCATTGTATCTACTACAACCCAAATAGAGTCAAAGTGTCTCCTAGTCGTAGGCAACCTAACCACAAAATCCATGTTGATATCTTCTCACTTCCAAGTGGGAATCTCTATGTCTTAGGCTAGGCCACCCGACCTTTTCTGTTTGACTGTCGCTTATTGACAATTGTGACAACGAATATGATCTTGGCAATATCTCTCTTCATACCACCCCACTAATACACCTCCCTCAAGTCTCTATACATTTTTGTGGAACTGGGGCATATAAAATACGATGAATTATGAGCCTCCTTAAAAATCAACTCCCTTAAGTCATTTAGGCACACACAACCTACCTTGGTACCTAAGGGCACTATCTCCCCCTTGGGAGAAAACCTCAACTTTACTTCCCTTCAACAAGGCCTTCAACTCTAGCAAGGTTGGTTCAAGGTCTTGTTTTGACTTGACTTTTTCAATTGAAGAAGATTTAGGACCATCAACAACCACTACACCACCATTTTCAACTTTATCTAGCCTAACCCCCTACCTAGCCATCCGGTGCACTTCTCTAGCCACCTCCTTGCCACTATCATCAATATGAGCTAGGCTACCATAGAATCTCTACTTAGAGCATCAGCCATAGCATTGGCTTTTTTGAGATGGCAATACGCACAATTTTTATAATCTTTATGGAGTTCTAACCACCTTCTTTTTCTCAAGCTATGATCTTTTTGTGTGAACATATATTGGAGACTCTTATGGTCCATAAACATATCAACATGAACCACATACAAATAGTGACACCAAATTTTCAAAACAAACACCACGACCGCTAATTCAAGATCATGGGTGGGATAATTTCATTCATGCACCTTAAATTGCCTAGAGGCCTATGCTATTACCTTTCCATTTTGCATCAAAACACACCCCATGCTAATTCTTGAGGCATCACAATAAACCACAAACCTTTCCAACCATTCCAGTAGAGCCAAGATAGGAGTGAAGACGAGCTTATCTTTCAAGGTTTGAAAACTCAGTTCACATTCATCGATCCAAACAAATGTTAATTTCTTTTAGGTTAACTTTGTCATAGGGGAAGCAGTAGAAGAGAAATCATTCACAAACCTCTAGTAATAACATGCCAAACACAAGAAACTCATAATATCAGACGTAGTCAAAGGTCTAGGCCAATTTCTTACCACTTCCTTCTTCTTGGGATCAACCTTAATGCCATCACCGACACCACATGCCCTAGAAAAGAAAACTCTTTCAACCAAAATTCACACTTTTCATATTTAGCGAACAACCTCTCATCCCTCAAGATTTGCACTATTAGTTCATATTTATAGTATTTTTGATGAGTTTTGAGGGTCAATTCATGACTCAAAATCAGGGTGTGATGGCATTAACCTATCCCACTAAGGCGAGTCAGCCCAAAACCTAAATAAATCAACATAATAATAAAAGAAAAAGCTGAATAGTCTAACTAAGATAGATAAGCATAAGAAAAGAAAACTACAACCTTCCTAGAACTGGTGTCACATGTACAAGCCTCTAGTGATAAAATACTCAAATAAAATATAAGTCTCAATGTCTAGTCCTTAAATGGAACAAAACATAAGATAGAATCCTCGAAGTCTTGATAAAGGTACAAGCAGTGAAACACCCCAAAAATGTACTTCGGAAATACTCATAATCGTAATTTCTATATATCTCAAAATTCATGCATGACATTAAAAATTCGACTTTATATTCTTGATTGGGGGGAAGCGAAGGCGTGGTTCTGTCTCGGGTAGTTCCAGCAAATTAGTCAGTCCATCAATCTGTAGTTGAACAGTCTCCAGCAACTATGTTCAACTCATTTCATACATTGCTACATGCTCACTATGTTCAACTATCATATGTATCATATGAGTTGAACTATGCTAATTCATTCCACTTGAAATCAATTTCACTTGAAAGCAATGAAATCAAGTCTGACACTGAGCTGATGAAACTGAATGCTTAATTCTGCTTTGTTTAATTCCACTGAATGAGAAATGGGTACAATCCCAATTTTAGAGGACCCATAGCGATTTCTAAATCTTTCTTATCCAGTGTGCATTTGCGACTAGTCCGCGACACGGAATAGGCGTGGATCAATGTAATTCTATCTTTCATGATGGGTCAGCGTCGCAAGAAGACGAAGACTATTTCAACTTTTTCCTTAGTTTTTCATTTCTTCCTAAGGGCCTTGGGGTCATAACCCCATGCCCCCGTGTGCATGAAATCTACATAGAAATTTTTCAACTTTATATTAGTAAAGACCCTCTCAAAAATCCCTCCAAGAAAACACCAAATATCTCATTCAAATTTCAAGGATTTCAAGCCTAACTTTAGAACTCAAGAATTCTATTCAAGCTACAAGTTCTCTTCAAGCAAAACTCAAGAAAACCCAAGTTTGATGTCATGACCCAATCCTAGGGCCTAGACGTGACCGGCGAATAAGAAACTCAAAGAAACCCTATACAAGCCTCATAGCATATAATTACACATCCTTGGTTGGGAAAGCTATTAAAATGACAATGAGATAAGTATAAACAAGGGAATTGGGACTAAGGATCGACTTCCTTATCATAACATCGAGAAACAATAGAGCCAAGGCTCATAGCATAGATACATATCATGTCCAACAAAATGTCTACTACATAAATAAGAGTGGGAGCCATGACAAACAACCGAGCTCACCCTTATAGTCAATACATAAATAAGCCACTGGTCGAGCTACCAAACAGGGTAAAGAGGTATGAACGTACGTATCCCCCGATGAGAGAAAGAATCTGCCTGACATAATCAATAGTATCTCATCCTTATTGTATCAATCACAAAGCCTCTCCCCACAGAATATCAATCAATGAGGCCCCAGGCTCAAAGGAACCGCAAATGATTGGACCCCTTTATGTGTATAGGTCCACGACCAATAAATACACACATAAGCAAAAATAAACAAACAAACCAACACACACTGACATACATACACAAACACACAGAAACACACATACATATACACACATATATATAGAGAGGGAGGGAGAGAGAGAGAGAGAGAGAGAGAGAGAGAGAGAGAGAGACCTTGCCCTCTGAAAAAAAGTCAAACATTGAACAAAATATTTGGATTCAACCATCTCTTTGCCTACATAAATTATATATTTGTAAAACAAAATAAGATTCATAATACTAATAAAACACAAAATATCCCGAGTCATTTACATCAACTTTTTTGATATTAAGAAATTGTACGCGATTCTATAAGGAATTTTAGAGAATTCTCAAGTATGTATTTATCTTATTATATTTTTATTAATCAAGGATTTCTTTATAGCTAGAATGACCCTCAAAAGTTGTGAATACTAATTTGTTAAGAGTTAATCGAATTGAGGATGTGACGTCATTATTCACTGGATTGAAATATTTGTGAGATAAGGGTCACAATTTCAATTTATATATATATATATATATATATATATATATATATGTAAGTATGTATGTATGTACAAATATAACGGATCAATTTTAAGTATTTGAAGGGTATTAAATGTGGCTTAGGGTAAAAAGGAATCTCTAACTCCAAGTGAAGTTTAAAGCATTTCTATCAGCTAAATTCTGCCATCAATTCATCAAAAGATCAACTTTAAACGATCATATCTCTAAATATATAATGAGTTAGGTAGCCTATGACCTATACAATCAAAAGTCTTCTGAAACAACCCCAAAAAGTGTCGAAAAATGTGCCTCAAAAGTGGCAAGAATCGTAGTTTAATATATCTCAATGTCTATGCGTGATATCAAAAATCTAACTTTCGATTCTTGTTCGAGGGGAAAATTGAGTGAGAAATGGGTCTAAATTTACTTTTTAGAGCAAATGAATCACAATTTCAACTTTCAAAGTGAGCAATTTCCAGTGTGTGGTGCCCGTTTGTGGCGCAATATGCCACTGTGTTATTTTGGTGCCAGTTTTCAAGTTCGGTCCAAGACTTTTGGGTCTTGGGACTAAGCCTTGCCATGCATGAAAATACTTATACTTAGCCTTATTTCACCCTTCTATCATCTAAGACATTCGCAAATACTCTCTCAAACTCTTAGACAATATTTCATCTAAATTTCAAGTCCCAAAACTCATCTGAATCTTAATGTTCTCATTCAAGCTTCAAGTCTGTATCTCCAATCTTCTTCAAGAATTCTCCAAGGTCAAGGTATGTGGGTTTCCTTCATGATCGCCTTTCACCCATGATACCCAAGCTCTTTTTTACCTAAAATTGCATGATTTAAAGTTGATTTACTCATGGGTCTTATCTATTATGAATTTCACTGCATATTATGTTGGGGTTTCATGAAATTATGGTTGTAAAGCATGTTTTGAGCTATGAATCTAAGATCTATTGTTGGATTTGATGAAAGGCTTTGATGTAAATTTCTTGAGAGTGTTATTAAGTACTTATTAATGGTTTTACATTGAATTTTCTAGCATGATTTCACTCTTGAATTGCATAGTTTTACTCTAGTACTACACACCCGCCAAGTGTTTGATAAAATGTCTAATTATGAGTTCATTAGTTGTTGAACATCTAAGGAATGACATATGAGCTGAAAGACCTTATGATGATGATAAGAATCTTTATATGAGTTATTTTCATGAAAAAGTACCTATGGTGTTGCAAGTAGATTGTTGGGTTTCCATATTTTATGTGTTCTTGAGAAAATGAAGAAGGCCATCCCTTAATGCTCGAGATATAATTATTTGATGAGCTAGTTCTCTGATTCCTACCAAAAAAATTATATCATAAGATATGGACATCCTACTGGAAAGGTCATGCCATAAGGTAGAATGACTAATGTTTCTTAGTGAAAAGCTCATATCGTAAGGTATAGATGCCCTATCGAAAAGGCCATGCCATAAGATAGAACAACTAATTGTTTCCTCAAAAAAGATCATATCGTATGGTGTGGACATCCTATCGAAAAGGTCTTGCCATAAGGTAGAATAAATCATGGCTCCTACCCAAAAGATTATATCATAAAGTAGTGGATGTCTTATACTACCTATCAAAAAGGCTATGTCATATGGTAGGGGTATCGATAACATTCCGCAAAAAGGTTACATCGTAAGGTAATTGGGGCCCATTTATCCTATTTCATGAAAGTTTGTAAAAAGGGTTGAATAGGTATTCCATATTGAGTTTGTATTCCTTGATCATGATTTACAAGCATGTTTTACCTTAATCATTGATCATGCATGTCATATTGATGTAATATCTATCCTTTGCTAGCATTACATCATAAATACTTAGTACATTCAAATGTACTAATGCATACTCTATGCCTACATGATGCTACCATGTAGGAATCATTGCAACACTTGATCATCCTCCTCCACATGGATAGTACGATCTTTCTCTCAAGCTAGTTGGTGAATCCTCTATTTCGGGAACAATATTCATGCTCTTATGTTATTATGACTTTCTTTCTTTCTTTATTATATATTTTGACTATAAAGATGAGTCAGGTTGCTTGTCTTGGCCCACGCTAAGTTCTATGTTTAGAGGTGTTGTTGGACAAGATATGTATTGATGCTATGAGCTTGACTCTCTTGGATCTATGATGTTTATGCTATCAAAGGTGACCCTTAGCTCCGATTATCCGCATTTACAATCTTTTATTGATATTTTATTTCTTCCACGACCAAGGATGTGTAATGATATGTCAAGAGGCTGGCTTAGGGTCCCTTTGTGTTCCCTATGTGCCATGTCACCTTTAGAACCTAGCCTTGGGTTGTAACAAACTTCGTATGAGAGCACTACATTGTTAGATCTTCGGAGTCCAACACATCATGTTGATTAGAGTCTTATATATGGTTGTGTTGTGCACCATAACTATGAGTAGGAGGCTATGAGATATTTTATAAGATGATTCCATTCTTCATGTTCTAATTCATGCTATAGATTTGAAGTATGTTTTCCCCTAACAATTGTTCTTTATCATGCTAGTTGATCATGCCTAACACAAGACGAAGAAGAGCCCGTGCCCTCGAGGAACAACCGACCCATGGTGAGCTCTCGAATGCCCTGACCTTGCTAGTTCAAGCTATGGCCCATCAAGTTAATCAAGTAGCCCAAGCCCCTCATGCTTCTACCCCAGAATCTAGAGTGAGAGACTTCATGAGGATGAATCCACCAGATTTTTATGGGTCAAAGGTGGATGAGGATCTACAAGAGTTTTTTGATGAGATTTATAAGATATTAGCTATCATGAGTGTTATATTAGAAAATAAGCTGGAGTTGGTGGCTTAAAACTCAAGGAGATAACACAAATATGGTTTACTCAATGGAAGGAAAGGAAGGGAAACAACAATGTGGTACTAATAGAGTAGCTTAAGGCAGCTTTTCTTAATCAATTCTTCTCTCTTGAGCTAAGGAAGGCCAAGATGGTGGAGTTTATGAATTTGAAGCAAGGGTTTGAGTGTGAGGGAGTATGCTCTCAAGTTCAACCAGCTCATAAGTATGCTCCTCACTTGGTCACCAATCCAAGGGCTAGAATGAATACATTTATGATGGGAGTTTCTGATTTGATAAGTGAAGAATGTCAGTCCACTATATTGATTAGTAACATGCAATTATAGCATTTGATGACTTAGCCGAACAAATGGAGGAGGGGAAGTTGAGGAAAAGAAGGGGTAATGAGGCTAAGAGGGCTCGACTTGATGTTGGATCCCAAGGTCTTGAGTTTGACAATGCTCCAAGCAAAAAGGTCGCTAAGAATGGGGTGTCAAACCCCAGGCCCCAAGGAGACGATGGGGTTACTAATCCTAGATGCCCAAAATGTGGGAGGAAACATGGTGGTACATATCGGAGGAACACGGGTGCATGCTTTGGGTGTAGGGAAATGGGCCACAAAATTTCAGATTGCCCATATGCTTAAAACAAGGGTAAAGATGGTTATGTTGATCAAGGGGATGGTCCAATGCATAGTTGATTCTATGCTCTTTAAAGAGGTAGATGAGGCACCCAATTTTGCTATCGGTATGTTGAAGTTTCCTTTTACCTTGATTTGCATGTATGGGAGGTTTCAGCTGTCTCTACTCCCTTCATTATTCCTCTTGTTGCTAGTGGCCTTTACGTGTGTTCTAGATTATTATGGACTTTTTGGTACCTATATCATTTGTGAGTCTATTGTTGCTAGAAAGGTATATGTAAATTTTTCTCTGGCCATGTTGAATTTCGGTCTTGACTTATGGTTTTATTGGGTTAGATGTGGTGGATTTTGATGTTACTCTTGGGATGGATGGGTTACATGCATATTATGTCTACATTGGTTGTAGAACCCATAAAGTCAAATTCCAATTCCCTATTAATCCCGTCTTTGAGTGGTAGAGAAGGGTTAAGTCCATTTATCCTAAAGTACAATTGGTCTCTAAGGTTGCCTTTATTATCTTGTATGAGTTGGGAGTGTTGAACTTAACTTATTTCCATTGAGTCGATTCTGATGGTCAATGAGTTCTTGATGTCCTTTCCAATATTTTAAATTTGGGGTGGTGTCTCTTGGTTTAACTTATGCACTGGATGTGACTATAGGTCTTATAAATAGGGTCTTTAATCCCTACCTTGTTATGTTGTGGTGGTCTATAGTAATGATGTGTTCGGGTTGTTTCCGGAAGCGAGGAAGAGCTTGTAAATCATTTGGGGGTAATGCTGTGAATTTTGATGTATGTGAGGTTAGTTGCAAATGATGGGGAAGTGGGAGTCTTTGGAGCAACAAGAGGGTAGTTGGAGAAGTTTACTGGTTGCCTAGGTTAGTAATGAGATTTGGTGAAGTTGAGAATGGTTGTGCAGTGGTTTTCATGGATTCAACTTTCTTTGGTTGAAGAGGTCTAGTTAAGCAAGACCTTGATCCCCATCATGAGAGAGTTGGAGGTTTTGGTACGGGATGGTAAGGTGGAGGTTTTCTCCTAAGGCGGAGATGGTGTCTTTAGATACTAAGTTAGGTTATAGGTGTTGGTGTTGATGATTTGGTTCTCTTCCAAGTCGCACCTATGAATGGTATTGTTTAGATGGCAAGGAGGGTATGGTTTGTGGGTTCTTATATAGTGTTAAAGAAGCTTAGTAATGTTTCATGTTAATGGGAAATTGCATATAGGTATGGGTATGGTTCGTCCATTTTTTTTTCATGCTTCTAGGTTGAAGAGGATGTGTTGGTGACTCTACTGCTATAGAACTATTTGAAGTTTTCGGTGTTGTGGAGGATAAGTTGTCTTAGGAGAAGGTCTCTGTGGGTTTATTGGATGAATGGGTGGAAAAGTTGATTAATAAGGCCTTAGTGTTGCTCAAGGCCCTTTGAAAGAATTGTCAAGTCAGTAGCGTCTCTCGAGGGGGCCGGAGCGAGCGTGGAAGGCAATATTTGTACCTCTTCATTCTATTCAAGCTTATGATAACACTTCAAGTCCTTTTATGATTCCAAGTATTATGTTTCGGTCTCTATGTCATTGCATGCATTTATGCTTATGTTGACAAGTTCATGATGATTTTGAGACTCGTTATTATATTTTAAAAATGATGTCTTAAATGTGTTGTTGCATTCTTGTTGAGGCTAATTTTTTCATAATTACTCTTCCCATGTACATTTCTTTGACATTCGGATACAAATGTTCCCAAGGGGGAGATATTGAAACGACCCAAAAAAGTGCTCGAAGATGTCGTTGGAAATGCCCAGAATCGTAATTTCCATATATCTCAAAATCCATGCATAATATTGAATCCAACTTCATATTCTTTTCCAGGGGGAAATATTGAGTAGGAAATGGATCTAACCCTTATTTTAGAATGAACGAATCACAATTTCACTATTCAAAGTGAGCAATTTCTAGTGTGTGGTGAGCGTTTGTGGCGCAACGCGCCACTGTGTTACTCTGGTGTCAATTTTCAAGTTTGATCCAAGACTTTTAGGTCTTGGGTCTAAGTCTTCCCATGTGTAAAAATACTTATACTTAGCCTTATTTCACCTGTATATCATCCAAGACATTCACAAGTACTCTCTCAAATACTTAGACAATATTTCATCTCCAAATTTCAAGCCCAAAACTCATCTGGATCTTAAGGTTCTCATTCAAGCTTCAAGTATCCATCTACAATATTCTTCAAGGATTCTCCAAGGTCAAGGTATGTGGGTTTCTGAAATGACCCCAAAAAGTGCCTGAAAAAACACCTCGGAATTGCCTTGAATCATAGTTTTCATGTATCTAAACATTCATTCATTATTTTTAAATTGAACTACATATACTTTTTCAGGAGGTCGAATTGAGTGGGAAATGGGTCTAACCCAAATTTTAGAGCAATCATATCTCAATACGAAAATCGCAAATAAATGCTATTTAGGAGGGTCAACTTTGAAGGAGCATATCTCTTAGCACACATAGAACTAGGTAGCCATTACCTACCAAATTAAATCCCCCTGAATTATCTTCCCAATGTACTTGGTTTCACCTCATTCCCAGTTCGAATGAAGGATTTGTGCCCATTTTCATAGAACTCGTTTGTGCAGAAAATGCAGATTCAAGTGAGGTTTTCACATCACCTCTGCGACGCACCCCTGTTATTTTTGGTGCATGTTCTAATTTTTTCATTCCAAGACTTATAATTCTTGGTCCAAAGGGTTCCGACACTTGAAAATACATATACTTAGACTTATTTCACTCTCGTATCATCCTAACATTCCCCAATACTCACTCAAATACTTAGACTCACATTTTACCCTAAATTCAAGTCCCAAAATCAAGATCAGTTTTAAAGATTTTATAAAGGATCTCATTCAACCTTCAAGTGTCCATTTCCAATCTTCTTCAAGGGTTCTCTGAAGTCAAGGTATGTGGTGTTGAAACATTGGGTCCTTCCACCCGTGGTACCTAAGCCTCCTTTTTACTAATATTACATGATTTAAAGTTGATTTTACATCTAGGTCTTATATATTGAGAAATTTAGTACACAATGTTTTTAATTCATGAAAGTATGGTTGTTTTTAACATATTTTGACCTCTAAATCATGGATCTAATGTTAGATTTGATGAGGGATTTTAATGTGAATGTCTTGGGGTGTTGCAAGGTGTTAATTGATGGTTTTACAATAGATTTTTCTTCTATGATTTCATCTCTAAATTGCATGTATTTTATCCCCTTTACACGCTTCCAAGGTGTTTGATAAAATATCGTGTTATGTTTTCTTTTGGAATTGAAGGTCCAAAGCATGAGTTATGATGTGATTGATGTTATGACGATGAAATAAGTTGATATACATGATATATATGTTCTATATAATGTGTTGCATCAGACCACGCCATATCCGGTGGTACAGGAGCCCAGATAACCATGTGAGGTGTATGTACCTTGCCACAAGGGTGTCCAGGCATGACTGGCATCAACCATGTGAGGAGTATTTTACCTTTCCACTAGGGTGTTTAGGTGTGAAAGGCATCAACCATGTGAGGCGTGTTGTACCTTGCCACCAGGGTGTCCAGGTGTTAATGGCATTAACTATGTAAGGGGTGTTGTACCTTGCCACGGAGCTGTCCATGTATGAATGGCATCAATCATGTGAGAGGTGTTGTACCTTTCCTCCAGGGTGTCCAGGTGTGAATGGCATCTCCTAACCGTAGTTGGGATTCTAGCTTGGTCTCTTCTACACATATGATACCTTATGTGAGTATGAGTTACTTAAAGCATGTTTTACTTACGCATTGATTATATATGCCATATTGTTATACTATGCCTATTGTCTAATGTATGCATTTTGAGTATGATATCTATCTATTGCTGCATTACATCCCACATACTTAGTACATTCAAACGTACTAATGTATGCTCTATGCTTGCTTGTTGTTACCATGTACGAACTAGAGCTCCTATTGATCCTTCTTGTGGCTAGGCAGATTGTTCAAGTTAGCCTTTGGTGAGTTATCCATTCCAGGGACAATGACTATTCTCTTATACTATGTTCTAAGACTATCTGTCTTTTATGTATGTATTAACTATGAGGGTGAGCCCGGTTGCTTGTCTTGGCCCTCGCTCTTATCTATGTAGTAGAGATGTTGTTGGACATGTTATGTATCACGCTTGAGCTTTGACTCACTTATGATATTCAAGCTATCTAAGTATAAACCTCTCTCCTTTAGTTCCAGTTCCCCTTATTTATGTTTTTTACATTATTTTATATTGCTTCCACAACCAAAGATGTGTAGTGATATGCTGTAAGGCTTGTTTGGAGTCCCTTTGAGTTCCCCAATCACCTATTACGTCTAGGCCCTAGGCTTGTGTCATGACAAAGATGGTTTCAGGGCACTAGGTTGATAGATCCTCGGAGTCCAATAAATCGCGTCAATTAGATTCTTATTCATAGTTGTGTAGTGCACCACAACTATGAGTAGGAGGCTATGAGATATTTTAGGAAATGTTGCCATTCATCATGGTCTATGTCATGCTTAAAAAGCAAGATAGGTCTTTCCCTCTAACAAATGTTCTTTGCTCTTATAGTTGATCATGTCGCTTCAAGGAGGAAGACGAAGGAAGGTAAGCAGAAGGTTTTGATTTTGATGGATTCGAGTTAGACTATTTCTTCTCTATTTTTTTATTGATGGTGGGGCTTCTTGTGTGCCCAAGTGGTTGTGTGGATCTTTGGCGTCTATTCTCTTAGTTGGGTATATAATTTCTAAAAAGTTCATAGGTATTGATCCGGGTTTGTATTCAATTAGGTCTTGCTTCGTGGCTTGTTGGATTTGATGTGGTGGATTTTGATATTGTACTTAGGATGGAATAGTTGCATACATGTTATGTCTCCATTGACAGTAGGGACCCGTAGAGTTAGAATCCGACTCCCTAATGAACCCGTCTTTGATTGGGTGGTTGTCATGTGGTAGTAAGGGAGATAGGTCCATAATTGGTCTCTAAGGGGTTGTATTTGTCATCTTGTGATAAATGGAGGTGTTGAACCTAAGTTGTTTTGTCTATATATTGTTGTTGGTGGTTGGTGAGGCTTTGAATGTCCTTTTTGATATTTTGAATTTGGGGTAGTGTGCTTTGGTTTGACTAGTACACCTATTATGCCTATAAGTCTCATGAGTAAGATCTCTGGTCCTTAGCTTAATAGCTTTATAGTGGTTTTGGTAATGATAATGTGGTGTTTTCCCTAATGAGGTAGTGCATGGGAGTCATTTAAGAATAGTACTACAAGTTTAAGGAGGAAGGTTGGGTGCTAGTAGGAGAGATGGAAATTTTGGTGGTAAAAGATTGCCTTCCTAAGTTGTGTGGTGCTGAGTGATGGAATTAAAGTGGACCTTAATAAGACGAAGGTGATTAGAGATTATCCTAGTCCTTAGACTTCATCGGATATTAGGAGCCTCTTGGGTTAGTGGGCTATTATCGGAGGTTGTGAGTAGGGTGATTTCATAAGTCTGGGAGTTCTATTTCTTATGTTATTCCTTGGTGCTAGTAGGATTCATGTGTATGAGGATTGATCCTTGATCCTTTCCAAACAAGGAGATCTAAAATTATTTTCAAGAAAACCTACATGGATTTTACTTATTTAATTTTGGCATTTGAATATTATGATTCCTGAAATTCTGTTGATGCATCGTAGTGTTTATTTGATAATTTTAATGTGATTTAAAACCGTTATATGAGGATTTGCTTTGGGTTTATGAAGTTATAAGTATGCAAGTTCCCTTTTTGAAATTATTTATGCATGAGAGTTTACACTATGGATTTAAATATGAAATTAATTATGTTTTCACTTCAACCTCATATTGTAAATGTTGATTTTTAAATGGAGTCTTAATTACCCATGTATTTTCCTCACTTTTCATATCCTATGCATTCATGACATGGATTGTTTGAAAAATTATGTTACGGGTAAGCCCAATTTTGTTTTATGATATGATTTTGATAAAAAGTTGGTTATGACAATATTGTGATCACATATATGTCGTTGATTTTGGCACTATAAGCATTTTGGGTGCTTTCACCATTTTGTATATGACTGGGCTTTTCCTATACATTAGTATTATGACTATGAAATTATGATTTAGGCATTTGATTATAAGTATGAATTATTATGAATAGTGTTTGGCTTTTAAGCCTAATTGTGTATTGAAATGATTTTAAAAAAAGTGACTATATGTATATGTATATTATAAGTATTCTTGTGGGATGACAACTTAGCACCGATGGATTGAGAGGGGGGGGCTCTATAAGGGTTGCTCCATGTTCTTGTTGCATATAGACTTCTCTTGTGGTCTTGGTTGAACTTAGTTTGATGGGTTGGAGGTCTTGTGGTAATTTAGGCTATTTGCATAGCATGTTTCTAATGAGTGTAAAACTAGTAAGGTTGTAATATGATGGGAAGGATGGTCAATCTATTTAGTCAACTATGATGGGTTAGTCATGTCTCTAAGGTTGATTTGGGGCTTAAGTTTTGTTCTCAAGTGTGGAGGAGGGTAGGTGATATTCCTAAGTGCCCTTTTGAGTTAGGAATCATCATTCTAAATATTGGTGGAGTTGTTTGATTGGCTTATGCACCGGTTGTGTCTATTGGGCTCATGAATAGGGTCTTAGGACCCTATCTTAGTATGTTTGCGGCGATCTCTAGTGATGAGTATTGATTAGTTTAGAACTTGTGAATCATTTGGAGGTAGCATTTGCTAGTCTTGAGAGATGAGAGGTTATTTGCTAATTATGATAGTTTTGAGTTGCGGGTAACAAGAAGGTGGTTAGAAATAATTAAGGATTTTGATATGGGTGTGCATTAAGTTCAGCGTTGAGGCTAGTGATGTGGTTGATGCTCAAAGTAGGGTGCCTAGTAGCCTAGAATTGTTGTAATGGTGATAAGGAGGTGACTAGTGGGGTCCCTCGGTTGGCTAGATTAGAAGTTAGGTTGACAGGGGTTGAGAATGGTAGTGTAGTGTTTTTGGTGGTTTCAAATCTTTTTTTGGTTGAGGAGGTCTAATTTAAGCAAGGCCTTGATTCCGCTTTATTAGATTTGAATGGTAGAGTGGAGGTTATCTCCCAAGGTGAGATGGTGATCCATGGTACCAAGTGGGTTAGATGTGTTTAAGGTTGGTAATTAGGTTAAGGTTTGTGGGCCCTTATAGGGTTTGGAGGAGAAATTGGAGAGATTGCGTATGGGTTGGAACTGCCTAGGTTCATGAGTATAGCAAGCACTTATAGTAGGTGTTGTATGTCCCCGGTTGGATATTTTGTAGTACTAGAAATGGCGTTATTTCGTAAAGCCTAGAGTTTTGCTTATGAGGAGTGAGGTTTGTTTTAGTAAGGAGGGAGTCGAGTTTATGGTTTGTGAATCCTTATAAAGTATAAAGGAGGTTGGTAAAGATTACTTAAAGTTTGGGGATTTCCTTTGGGTGTAGATACGGTTCGTCCAGTTCTTCATGCTTCTATATTGAGGGGAGGTGTTAGTGACTATAGTGTTATAGATCTCTTTGAATTAGTGGGTGTTATGGAGGGTAAGTTGGCTTAAGAGAAGGCCTCGGTGGAGGTGCTGGATGGATGCGTGTAGAAGTTGATTGATAATGATGCAGTATTCTTCAAGGCCCTATGGGAAGAGAAATCTATTCGTATGTGTTTCTCGGAGAGCCGTTGCATACATGGAGAAGTGATATCCATATCTCTTTCACTCTATACAATCTTATGATGCATGCCAAGTCCTTTCTATGATCCCATGTCCTATGTTTCAGCTCCTATGTCATTCATGTGCATTCATGTTTAACTTGGCAAGTTAATGATGATTTTACACCTATGCCGAGGTTTTGAAAATGGTGTTTTAAAGTGTATTGTTGCATTTTTATTGGGGCCGATCTCTTTATGATTATTCTTCTCTTTTACATTTCTTTGACATCTGGGGACGAATGTTCCCAAGGGGGAGATATTGAAATGACCCCAAAAAGTGCCCGAAAATATGCCTCGGAAGTACTTGGAATCATAATTTTCATATATCTAAAAATCAGTTTGTTATTTAAAAAATCTGACTTCATATTCTTGTTTAGGGGGTCAAATTTAGCGGGAAATGGGTCTAACCTAAAATTTAGAGCAACCGTATCAAAATTCAAAAATTGCAAAAAATTGTTATTTAGGAGGGTCAACTTTGAAGGGGTGTATCTCTTAGCACACAAAGAACTGGGTGGCTCACGACCTACCAAATTAAATTGCTTTCAACTAGATTTCCAATGAACTTGGTTTTAACTCATTCCCTGTTCATATAAAGGATTTATGCTCATTTTTGTAGAACTTGTTTGTGTAGAAAATACCTATTCCAATGGGGTTTTCGTGTAGCCTCCGCAACACGCCCCTGTTGTTTTTGGTGCCTGTTTTAATTTTTTCAGTCCAAAACTTGTAAGTCTTGGGCCTTAGGGTTCCGACACTTGAAAAAACATATACTTAGCTTTATTTCACCCTCATATCATCCTATATATTCCCCAATACTCACTCAAACACTTAGACTCATATTTCACCCTAAATTCAAGTCCCAAACTCAAGACCAATCTGATGAATTTCATCAAGGATCTCATTCAACCTTCAAGTGTCCATTTCCAATCTTCTTCAAGGGTTCTCCAAAGTCAAGGTATGTGGTGTTGACTATTGGGTCCTTCCACCTATAGTGCCTAAGCCTTTTTTTTACTAATATTGCATGATTTAATGTTGATTTTCCATCTGGGTCTTGTATATTAAGAAATTTACTGCATAGTGATTTTAGTTCATGAGAGTATGGTTGTTTTAGCATGTTTTGAGCTCTAAATCTTGGATATAATATTGGATTTGATGAGGGTTTTTAATGGGAATGTCTTAGGGGTGTTGCAAAGTGTTGATTTATGGTTTTACAATAGATTTTCATGCATGATTTGATCTCTAAATTGCATGGTCTTTTATCACCGTTACACGCTCTCAAGGTGTTTGATAAAAGGTCCGATTATGCTTCCTTGAGGAATTGAAGGCCAAAGCATGAGATGTGATATGATTGATGTTATGATGATGAAATGAGCTTATGTACATGATATGAATGTTCTATGTAATGTGTAACATCAAACCATGCCCGATCAGGGGGGAATAGGAGCCCGAATAACCATATGAGGGGTATGTACCTTGCCACGAGGGTGTCCACATGTGAATGGCATCAACCATGTGAGGGATGTTGTACCTTATCACTAGGGTGTCCAGATGTGAATGGAATCAACCATGTGAGGTGTGTTGTACCTTGCCATAGGGGTTTCCAGGTGTGAATGGCATCAACCATATGAGAGGTGGTGTACCTTGCCACTAGGGTATCCAGGTGTGAATGACATCTCCCAACCATAGTTGGGATTCTAGCTTGGTCTCTTATACACATATGATATCTTATATGAGCATGAGTTACTTAAAGCATATTTTTCACTTATGCATTGATCATACATGCCATATTGTTATACTATGCCTATTGTCTAATATATGCATTTTGAGTATGATGTCTATCAATTATTGTATTGCATCCCACATACATAGTACATTCAAACGTTCTAACACATACTCTATGCCTACATGATGTTACCATATAGGAACCAGAGCTCCTATTGATTCTTCTTGTGGCTAGGCGGATTGTTCAAGTTAGCATTTGGTGAGTCTTCCATTTCGAGGACAATGACTATTCTCTTATACTATATTCTAAGAGTATCTTTCTTTTATGTATCTATTAACTATGAGGGTGAGCCTGGTTGGTTGCATTGACCCCCGCTCTTATCTATGTAGTGGAGGTGTCATTGGGCATGTTATGTATTATACTTAATCTTTGACTCACTTATGATATTCAAGCTATTTAAGTATAAACCTCTCACCCTTAGTCCCAATTCATCTTGTTTATGTTTCTTACTTTGTTTCACATTTCTTCCGTGACCAAAGATATGTAATGATATGCTATGAGATTTGTTTGGGGCCCTTTCGGATTCCCCATTACCCACTCTAATCTTCTTTAAGGATTCCCCAAGGTCAAGCTATGTGGGTTTCCTTCATGGGCTCCTTTCACCCGTTATAACCAAGCTCTCTTTTTACCTAAAATTTCATAATTTAAAGTAGATTACTCATGTGTCTTATCTATTTTGAATTTCACTGCACATTATGTTGGGGTTTCATGAAGTTATGGTTTTTTAAGTATGTTTTGAGCTACGACTCTAAGATCCATTGTGAGATTTGATGAAGGCTTTTGATGTATATTTCTTGAGGGTGATACTAAGTATCTATTGATGGTTTCACATTGAATTTTCTAGCATGATTTCGTTCTTGAATTGCATGATTTTACACTAGCACTACACACCCGCTAAGTGTTTGATAAAATGTTCGATTATGGTTTCTTGGGTTGTTGAAGGTCTAAGGCATGTTATATGAGTTGAATGACTTTATGATGATGATAAGAATCTTTATATGAGTTATTTTCAAGAAAAAGTACCTATAGTGTTGCAAGCAAATATTTGGGTTTCCACATTTATTGTGTTCTTGAGAAAATGGAGAAGGCCATCCCTTGATGCTTGAAATGTAATAGTTTGATGAGCTAGTTCTACTATTCATACTGAAAAGATTATATCATAAGGTATGGACATCCTACTGAAAAGTCCACACCATAAGGTTGAATGACTAATGGTTCCTATCGAAAAGATCATATCGTAAGGTATGGTTACCCTACTTAAAAGGCCATGCCATTAGGTAGAAAGACTAATGGTTTCAACCGAAAAGGTCATATCCTAAGGTGTGGACATCCTATCAAAAAGGCCATGCCATATGGTAGAATGAATCATGACTCCTACCCATAAGATTTCATCATAAAGTAGGGAACATCTTATACTACCTATCAAAATGACTATGTCGTACGTTTGGGGTATTGGTAACACTCCCCAAAAAGGTTATACCGTAAGGCGACTGGGGCCCATTTAGCCCATTTCATGAAAGTTGGTAAAAAAGGTTGAGTAGGTATTCCATATTGAGTTTACATTCCTTGATCATGACTTACAAGCATGTTTTACCTTAAGCATTGATCATGCATGTTATATTGATGTTATATCTATCCTTTGCTTATAATTATGCATTTCAATTATGTTGCCTACCCCTTACTAGCATTGAATCCTACATACTTAGTATATTTAAATTTACTAAGGCATACTCTATTCCTACATAATCTTATCATGTAGGAACCGGAGCCCTACTTGATCATCCTCGTCTACGTGACTAGTACAATCTTTGTCTCAAGCTTGTTGGTGTTTCCTCTATTCGGGTATCAATGTTCAAGCTCTTATGTTATGTATTATGAGTCTCTTTCTTTCCTGTATATTTTGAGTTTGACAGTGAGCCCGGTTGCTTGCCTTGGCCCCCGCTAAGTTCTATGTTTAGAGGTGTTGTTGGACAAGATATGTATTGACGCTATGAGCTTGACTCTCTTGACCGTATGATTTTTATGCTATGAATGATGTCCCTTATCCCCAATTATCCCTATTTTCAATCTTTTATTGCTTATGCGGCCAAGGTTGTATAATGATATGTTAAGAGGCTTGCTTGGGGTCTCTTTGGACTTCCCATGGGCCGTGTCACGTCTAGGCCCCAGGCTTAGGTTGTGACATCTACGAGTCTTCTTTACAATTTCACTAAGTTTGCATGAATTAGAATTTGGAGTCAAAAATTATGAATTGATTTACTATAGATACTTTAACCTGAAAACCGCTCCATGATTTTGGGTTTCTGGTGTTGGAGAATGCCTTAACATATAAAGTACATATTTCTTTGTTAATAGATTTGGACTAACAGAAGAAGATCATATTGTGCATCAGAGTTTTGAGAGACCTGGTGAAGAGGGGTCTATTCTATGTGTCTGTTGAAGAGTAAGAACCATAAAAAGATGCACCATTGCTGGCAACAAACAAATAGGCTAATTTGGTTTTATAGGCCCAGCAAAGTAAAGGAACAATTGTGGCTTCTCAAACCTATAATCATCTATCCAGGTTAACCTTATACCTATATTGTTAAGTGATGATACTAACTAATTAAGTATAATTTCTATCCGAATAGAAAATCTATATAGGGTAAACTAATTAAGTATTAATTCTATTTGAATAGAAAATCAATCCCACAACATGCATTGTACTCCTTTTAACCCACATTGGATCCCTAAATTTCCTCATCTTGTGGTCTATTAACGATTATCCATTTATTCTATTGGTAGCTAAGTAATAGAATAGTAAAAGCAAGATTAAAAGAATAATTAATATGGTAAAAAAGCATAAAGAACATTAGATTAGCATATAATGTTCATACATTGTCCATAACCCTAGAACAAGGGCGTACACCTGCGAAGATACATGTTTCAAACAAGAAATAGTGTTAGAAATAAGAAAAGCTAATTAAGTTGCTTCTCTCCTATATATGCTCCACCGTGTCGACCCCCCCCCCCACCTAAAAAATGCCTCAAGATATCTTTTAGAAGGAAGAAACAAGTAAGAGGTCATACGAAAATGGGAACCTCACTCTCACTTTTTTTCTGCAGGGACAACTTTAACGAGCTTGATTTTCAAGCACCCTTCGCTCCACAATTAGCTTATTTTCAAACATTTTCCCTAAAAATTATAAAACAAATTGCATTAGCTCCAAAATATGAAAATGAGTAATAATCAAGAGCATCTTGCATGTTTTGAGTAAGAGAAAGGTGTAAAAATTGATAAATCATGGCTTAAGTGTGTAAACTGTCGGACCCCATGTTTCTCGTCTTCCATATACATGGGGTGACATATTATATTGCACATATGTGATTTTAGATAGAACCTAAGGATAATAAGGCTTCTAATAAGTGGTAACTTCAAGGACATAAAGTTTCAATTCAAAGGAATCCCCTTATTGCACAGTCGAGATTAAAGAAATGACCCGAGTGGTACCTTGCCCTTTTCAGAAGGTTTAACTTAAGTTTCACTTTTCAGATAGGACAAAAAGTATATAAATTTCTAATAATAGATTTTCAAAGGTTATTTTAATATCAAAAAGGTCGTTCATTAAGCTTTGAAATCAAGAAAGATGCAAGAAAAAGTTGGCCAAAGTTATCATAAGTTTCTTTAAGAAATCCTTCTGAAATTTAGGTCAAATGTATCAGGCTATATCTACTAAAATATAAGGATTTATAAGGGTCATGACTTATCAAATCGAATATCTGTGAGTGTAGTTTGCAACGCAGAAAATCATGCATCATACTGACCTCAAAATTAAAAGTCATGACCGCTTTACTGGGACTGCCCGAGCATGAAGGGCCAGGTCGAGTCAATCCATCTAAAGGTCGGATAATTTGAGCTTAAGCTTAAATTAACTCTATTTCGACCCAAATAGGTAATAAACTATAGACAAGTTTCTATCAAGGTGTCCAACTAATTTATAGGTGTGTTGAAGTTGCATATATATAGTGGTTGCGAAACTTAGGACGTAAGGAACAACTCTTGTGAAGAGAATTTGGGCCATTGGACATCTATTGGAAAGGTATATTAAGTCTAAGCTCCATTCCTCCTTTTAGTATGAAATCCGGGAAGTTTCCCCAAAAGTCAAATGCTACCATTCTACAGTTAGAAAGACCTTCTGTGAAAACATTGGGATTGCAGCTGAGTTATTTTCATGATGATATTAGGTTTACATTCCGTTTGTTCGATTAACCTAGACATTCAATATCTATATATCATTTTTTCAATTTCCTGATTACTTATCCATACATTCAAGGGGTTTCTCTTCTTGGAGCATTTCCTTTAAAATAATGTAGATTACGAAGGGAATGTAGTAGTTATAATCAGTTCTTCTTCCAAACTAAAAATATAATTGAAGAACTTAACAAGTAACACATTGATTTCCAATAATCTCTAGCGTAATGCTCCTATTTAGATTACTAAGGCACTTGATTCTGTTTAGATACTTTCTTTTATTAATTGATATAGGACCAAGTATAAGCACTATGTAAATCACCTTTACGAACATTTTCAGAGTTAAGGCCTCATTTTATATGTTAAGTTAAGTTGTCAAACTTATTCAAAAGCCATGTAAGATTCCATGAGTCATGTGTACATACTAAAACAATGATTATGTTATTATGAGGATAAGTGTACCAATGAGCCAAGATTGGCTATATTTTTGCTTTGGCCTATAATGCCCATTCAATATTCATATCATACATGGCACGTTATGCATGGACTCCAATCTATAATCAAAGGTATGGGCCTATTTTCCCCAATGATTATATATATATGAATATGGTACAAATGGCCAAAGGTTGTCAAATATGATACCGGTTCACTACCAGAAAGGACCACCATTGTTAACATTGGTTGGCTATATCATGCATTTGCATTTATATATATTTGTGTGTGTATATATATATATATATATATATGTGTGTGTGTGTGTGTGCATGTGTGTGTGTATGTGTGTGTTTGTGTGTGTATGTGTGTGTATTCACGATAACCGATACTCGATCATACCATGAATATTTGATCATTAGGAGGTTGATTGATTGCCGTTAAGGTTACTTGGGTTTTGGTTATAGGTCGTATTTCTATTATCCTTCTTACTACTACTATCGATGGTTTTACTTTCTGCCTTACATACCAATACATGTTTATTCGTACTGACATCCCTTTGCCTAGGGATGTTACATTTTATTTCGTGCTTGCACATTCAGATAGTGACTCTGATTGACCCCTCTATTAGGAGCCTAGTTCAGCTATGAGTTGGTAAGCTCCACCTTTTCTTGGAGCTTTAACAGGATGCTACTTTTTTTGTACAGTTGGGTATAGTCGGGGCCTTGTCCCGGCAATATTAGTGGTTTTCGTAGAGGCAATTGTGGACATGTTATCTTGGGTTGGTTCTTTCGTGCCTTTCGATCTCTATTCATAGGAGTGATATGTATATATATTGTGTGCTTGTACCTCTATTTTGCAGCCTTGTCGGCTAGCTAGTATTTTATCACTTTGGTTTACCTATCTTGTTGTACATTATTTGTTGTCGACCAGGTCATGATCTAAATGGTCCAATCTTAGCTTTTTCAAATGTTATGCTGCCCAATTTTCTTCTGAGCCCTAGCGTAACTAGCTAGCATGTTTGGTGGCTTTCTCGACCAGTAATGGTATCGAGTGCCAGTCGTGCCTCCCCTTTTTTTGGGGCGTGACAAACATGGTATCAGAGCAGGTCATGTCATAGGGAGTCCAAAATGTCGTTTCTAGTAAAGTCTTGCTTATGGGTGTGTTATGCACCACACTTATAATCAGGAGGTTACGAGGCATTTTGTCACGCCCAAAGTCCCGTTATAGTGGACTGGCACCCGTTGCTGATGAGGCTCGGGAGAACCAACCTATATCTATGCACTTTCTATATATATATATTATAAGGGTTTTCTATATTTGACATGCCTTTAAGAACATAAACAGTGACAATAAGCCAAAAGGAAATGCATATGGCTAGGCCGTCATGGACACGGTGTTTAAAGTACGAGACATGACCACACATTAATTTACATAATCTACAAAGCCTCTAGATAAGGAAAAGTATCTGATAAGGGTCAGGACAGGCCTCGCCTTGATTAGTTATACAATATAGAAATATAAGCTCTAGACATACACAAAACTTTGAAGCAACCTAGAGCTTGGTAACAGCAGCTGGATATCTTGTACTCCTACAGGGGAGATCTACTAGCACCTGTACCAGCAGCATGAAATGCAGGTCCCTTATAAGGGATGTCAATACGAGATAATGTACTGAATATGTAAGGCAGGAAATACTATATATGAAGTTTCAACTCAAATGAAACTATGAACTCGTGTAGGATAAGAGACCACCCTTAGTTATACTCTGAGATCATGTGCTTTATGTTCTTTTTATTACTTTACCTTTACTATATAATCTGTGGATAACATGTAATACAAATGACCAGCTGATCAGTGGTAAAAATATATCAGGATCAGCCCTGGCTAGGCTTTCCCTTTAACCCCTCGGGCTACCCCCCATGATAGGATTAACCCTAGCTAGGTGATTCTTCCACCCCTCGGGTTACCACCTACCAATAAGTTATATACTTTACGTTATCTTTCAATTACCTTTGAGATGATTCTTTTGGTGGTCGTAATATTGGATATGCAGTACTATACAACATATGACATGTAAATAATCACAAAAGACAACACCATTATAAAAGGAGTAGACTACACAAATAATGAAATGCATAGGAGGTAGAATAACACATGAACTTTATTTGGTAGAACGAAATCGTGTATCCTGGTATCTAATTGTGTATGAAGATTTACAGGTGACTATGTATAGGAGTATATGAATATGTGAAAGAGTTGAGACACGGTTAATAGTTATGTCGGAGTTGATAAGTGCCTTTATGTTCCAAGGAGGGATCTATGTTTCATGCCAAATAATATGAACTCAAGTAGTCTTACATACTTCACTGTACGACCTCACTATTACCTCAAGATAACCTTCCCTTCCTCTGAATATTTATCTACAACATACTATGTGATAAAACTAGCATTAGTATCCAATAGATATATCTTGGCAGCCCACTCTCATAAAAACAGCATAGGGCAGCAAGCGGATAATTATAAACTCGAGCATATTCTTTCAACCTTTCTGCCCCTAATCATATTTACTAATACACATTATCATATAAATATCATGTGCAACCTATTTAGTGCCATAGCAGTCTTACAACAGCCCATAAAGCACAACACACAACAATTTTACACAACCTATAAATAAGCGGCATAATGTTACATCCCTTCACTACATTACGATGTTGATGATTCCAAAACTTTACCAACTTCAACCAAAATGTTCCTACAACATTTATACATACAAATAGTACTAAAACAGTTCAAAAAATAGACCTCAAAATAGGTGGAGGATGTGAGACCATAGCCCCAAATCAATCAGCCCACAAGTTCCTATTACGAGCACAATTACGATATCGTACAAGAACTTAGTTTCGCGGACTATTAAAATGGTGCAACATCCTTTATGCATCATGAAAGAACCAATACTTATTAATAATATTAGCCTACATTCATAATAAATATAATAAAAAAGAGAAAAGCTTCCAAATAAACAAGAAAAATGACAATAATTTTTGGAACACATGTTGTTCAACAATTTCAGCATAGACATAACCAACATAGTCTCTTGTTTTGCATAAAAAAACCATAATAAACACAAAATATAATAACTTACCTTTACCTTCAAGGTTGAGGGCCTCCTTAAGAACCCTAAAAGCTCCTTTTAGCTGCTTTACAAAGTGAAGAAGTGTAGAGTGAAAGCCTTAAGAAAATCTGATTTTTTTGTTCAAGTTGAATGACATGAGTGAGATGATTCTAAGCCCCTTTGAAAGGAGCACTTGGGCAACTTAAATTTCTCATTTTAAGCCTTATATTATCAAGAAATCAAAGTACCATTTTTCCCCTTTCACTTGGGCCTTATTGGGTTCAAATTGGTTGGGCCTTTGCTGCCAATTTTGTTATCTTTCTCTTAGTTAGTTTTGGCTCAACTCACCAAGTGAGTTTTGTTGTACTTGGGCCCTTTATGTATTATTCTTGGGATAAAAATATATTCCATTTGTGATGCTAAAACATGGGCTAAAGTTACACCTTTAACGCAAACTTTTTTGATAATCGGACTTGGACAAATTCGATGTTGGGCCTCGTCTCCGTTAAGCTAGCAAATTTAAGCTAAGGAAGTAGGTGACTCACCTGCTAAATTCCTAAGTCCTACAAGCACCTCGCTTCTCTCTCTTTATTTAAGGCCGTGATCTTCTCAATTCGACTTAAAACTTATTTACACTTAACCCTCTTCAGCGTTACGCATACATATTGCCCTTTAATTGGAGATTCAAGCACTTTTAAAAATTGGCGCTAATTTGACCAAACCATATCATGTTTCATTTGCATAGTACTAGTATTGTAAGAAATGGAGTGTTACACATTTAGGTATGGTTGACTTTCCTTCACTTAATAGATCGTGCTATAGAGAAAAGTTATATGTACATATGGAATCTTAGTCGTGCTTTATGGTTTGTTTTATTTGTCAGGCTATCTACATTTCGAAGATGGCACAACGTGAGGTAGGTGTGGATCCAAAAGAAGGTACTAGTCGTTCTTTTCTGGGTTAGGCAGATATGCTCCCCATTGAGGCACATAAAGATCCTCCAATATCCATACAACCTGATTCACCAACACCTATTGAGGGCCAAGGAATTCTAGTATCCCAAAGCCTACCAGAGACTAGGGAGCAGGCTATGAGTGAGGCCATTCAGCTATTTACTAGGAAGGTTTCTATACATAAGAGATAGCTAAAGGCAAAAGCAGATGCCAGAAGGGATCTCACAGAAAGCTCAAAGGTACGAGAGTTTCTCATCTTGGCCCCTCAAGTATTTCCAAGGAGCAGTCCTACTGAAGATCCATAGGACTTTATAGACCATATGTATAGAGTATTGAGGGTGATGCATGCCTCTGCCGCTGAGGTAGTAGAGTTAGCTTCTTTTCATCTATGTGATGTCGCTATCTTGTAGTATGAGGCACGGGAGAGATCCAGAGGGCTTGATGCTCAGCCGCAAGAGTGGGAGGACTTCTCTGAGGCAATTTTAGCCCATTACTTGCCACAAGAGGTTCGAGAGGCCCATCAGGACTAGTTTATCAGTTTGAGATAGGGGAATATGAGTGTAAGGGAGTATAGCCTTAGGTTCAATTATTTGGCTACATATGCACCAAATATTGTGCATACCATGATTTCCAGAGTTCATCGGTATATGAATAGTTTGGGGGATCATTTAATCACAGATTCTAGGATAGCTCCTTTACAGTATAGTGTAGATATTTCCTGTATACAGGCATTTGCTCAGACTATAGAGGATCTTTCTCGTCGGATTCATGATACCCATAGAGATAGGGAGAAGAATAAGAGGCCTCATACTATGAGTATTATAGGGAGCCATGGGGTGATGTTAGGCCTCCTTTCCATTGATATCCACCTCCATTTGTGGGTAGTTCTCTGCCATAGATGTAGTACCAGCAATTTGATCATTATATTTAGTCAGGGATAGGGCAGAATCCACACTATCCTGAGAGTTGTCGACAGGAGTGCTCTGCGTAAATGAGAAAGCCTACTCCTCCATGTGCACAATGCGGTAAGCTTCATAGTGGGCAATGTAGAAAGGGTTCAGGTGCATGTTATCTTTGTGGACAGACATGACATAATATTAGCCAGTGTCTGTGGTTAGGTAGAGATTCAACAGCTCAGCCTTCAGGATCCATTGTAGCCTCTTCATCCTCAGTGCGTGCTTCTTGAACAGATCCACAATCTACTCAGGGCCATGGTAGGGGGTGAGGTAGAGAAGAACTTCAGGTTCTACTAGTGGCCAGAATCGTTTTTATGTACTCCAAGGATGATAGGATTTAGAGGCGTCTCCAGATGTGATCACAGGTATATTCATGATTCATTCTCATGTTGTTTATGCACTAATAGATTCTGGCTCTATGTTTTCATATATTACTCCATTCATTACTGGTAAGCCTCATCTGAGAACCGAGTTATTGTCGGGGTTAGTTAAGTTATCTATACAAGTTGGTGACTCAATTATAACTAGTCATTTCTATCGAGGTTGTGCAGTGTTAATTAATTACCACCTAACCTTAGCTGATTTAATTGAATTGATTATGCTAGGCTTTGATGTTGTTATATGTATGAATTGGTTGGCAGCTTGTTACGCAAATATTGGTTGTTGAGCAAAGCTAGTCCACTACCATTTTACAGGTGAGTCAGTGCTTGAATGGAAAGGTAATGTTACCATGCCTAAGGGTAAGCTTATTTCATACCTTCGAGCTAGAAAGCTAATAGCTAAAGGGTATAGTACCATCTGTTTGATGCTAGGGATTTTGATAAGGAGCTAGTGACCCTTCAGTCAGTCTCTGTTGTGAATAAATTCCCTATAGTATTGCTTGATGAGCTTTCAGGGATTTCCCCCGAAAGGGAAATTGATTTTTCTATAGATTTGCTTCCGATAAGTAGTATATATCCATTCCCCCTATAAAATGGCTCCTGCAGAGCCAAGGGACTTGAAAGAAAAACTTAAGGACTTACTTGATAAAGGCTTCATTAGGCTAAGTACATCTCCATGGGGTGCTCCAATGCTTTTTATTCGAAAGAAAGATGGCTCGTTACGGATGTGTATTTATTACAAATAGCTAAACAAAGTTACTATCAACAATAAGTATCCTATTCTGTGGATTGATGACTTGTTCGATCAGTTGCAGGGTGCCAAATGTTTTTCAATGAATGAATTGAGATCTAGGTACCACCAGTTGTGAATCAGAGATGTTGATATTCCAAAGACAACATTTAGGACCAGGTATGGAAATTTTGAGTGTCTTTTCATAGTTTTTGGGCTTACAAATGCCCCAACAGCTTTTATGGACCTTCTGAATTGAGTCTTTAAAACATTCTTGGATGAATTTGTGATCGTATTTATTGATGACATCATGATATATTCACGGTAAAAAGCTGAACATGAAAACCACCTACGAGCTATATTATAGACTCTCTAAGACAATAGGTTATATGCTAAATTCTCTAAATATGATTTTTGGTTAACCTCCATATCTTTTCTTGGCCATGTTATTACTGGCGATGGTATAAAGGTCAATGGCCAAAAGATTAAAGCAGTAATGGCCTGGCCGAGACCATTAAATTCGATTAAGGTCCGTAGTTGTTTAGGCTTGGCAAGATATTATAAGAGACTTGTTGAGAGATTGTTCTCTATCTCTGCAACTCTAACGAGATTGACACATAAAATAGCTAAGTTTCAGTGGACTGATGTATGTGAGCAGAGTTTTAAAGAGCTAAAGAAAAGGCTTACTATTGTGCCTATCATAGCTCTTTTGGATGGAACCAAAGGATATGCTATATGTTGTGATGCCCCGAGAACCACCTAGGTTGTGTTCTCATGTAGCATGGTAGCATATACTTCAAGAAAATTGCGAAAGCAGAACTATCTTACCCATGATCTTGAGCTCGCTGCAGTTATTTTTTCCCTAAAGAGTTGGTGACATTATCTATATGGAGTTCATGTTGACGTTTTTACTGACCATCAGAGCCTCCATGTTACAACTGATGTGCTATCAAAATGCAACACATTTGATACCCAAAATGAGGGATTCTGTGAGTTCTTAATGCTACTTTTTATGATTTTTATGTGTTTTTGTGTTGTTCTAGAATAAAAGTTAAGTTTACATGATTTTGAAGAAAAGTTGCCAATTTTTGCTGAATAATAGGACATACGAGCTCACCTATGAGTCGTACCCCAAGCTACGAGTAGTAGGGTATGTCGCAGTAAGAAACCGACACCAAAATTCAGAAATCTGCTAAGTGGAGGTTACCCCTACGAGGCCATCCTACGAGTCGTAAGTCTCACTACGACTCATATAGGAGGACTCGTAGCAGGAATTAGAGAGCCAAAATGTTGGACCAAAAATTGAATGCCAGGACTACGAGAGGAACATACGCGTCGTAGCCCAACCAATGACTTATACCTATGGGTCGTATCAGTTCAATCCAAAATGTCAAAAACTTGATATGCGACCCCGAATATGACTCATAGGTTACCCTTCGAGTCATATCTGCAAAGCATACTAGCTGCGAGCTGTCTTTTCTATATTATCTTAGGGATTAGTTGTAAACAACATTAAAACATTAAGTAAGGCATTTATGATGAGATTCCAGATTTTAGAAAATAGAACTTGCCTTTGAATGTTCTCTCAAGAATATTTTAGGGTTTTAGATTAGTTTATTGTTCTCTCTTGGAAAACCCATTTGGGGATTGCAAATCTTGCTTTATATTTATTGTTGATCAATCAAGCTTTTGGGTTTGCAACTTGTGGTGCCTGCACTCTTCATTATTTTTGGTAAAACTTTCACTTATGTCTTGTATTTGCATTTTTCCGTAGCCATGAGTAACTAAGCAACCACAACTTGGGGTTGTGGGAATCTTGGGTAGTTGACTCGAAATAACCTAGGTCTATCGCATTTCTATAATTGAGGTTTGCTTTTTTTGTCTATTTCCCTTCATTATGATTATTGTTTGGTGGTGGCCAATACCAAACCCCGTCTACTGTCATTAGCCCGACCTAGGTAGTGATGAATAGGTAAAGGGCAGTGGATGACATGATTCGATTGATGTTTCCTAATCTGATCAACCAAACTTGACCAAGGGGAGGTTGACTGGGATAATTGGTAACGGTTAATTGGCACACTATGGTGGCCGACCAAGTGCCCTGGTGAAATTCAAGATTCACCTTCACAAAAGGGTTAGAAGAAGCTAAGTTACCATCCTGCATGCAAATTTCCAATTTTAGTTGTCTTACCTAAGGTAATTAAGTCAACAAGCCATAGTGAACACAATTCCCAAGTTATTCCTAAAATTGAGTGCATTCTTGCATCTATTTTTAGTGTTTATTTTGCTTTGTTTTACAATCACAACCCCCTCCCCTCATTTAGAGATTTTAGTTATTTATGCTTGAAAGGATTAGCAGTGGATTCTTCTAGTCAAGACACGTATTACCTGTGGGTTCCACCCTAACCTTTGGTTAGGTTAACTGCTGACAGCGACCACTTTCTTATTAGAGAGTAACATCATCAAAATATTATGGCGCCATTGCTGGGAAATATGGCTAGGTTTTGATTTGAATTCACTATTAGTTAGTTCTAGTGTTGATTCCTATAATCTCTTGCATTCTACTTTTATTTTTATTTTTGTTGTTTCATTTTATTAGCATGGTGTATTAGGTTGTATGCCCAACACAAGGAGCCAAGCCAATCCCTTAGCTCTGATCAATTTGGAGATCCATTGACTAATGAGAAGAATGACTCAAGTGAATGAGGAAATCGAGGTAGAGGAGGATATGAATACGAATGAGGATTTGGGAAGAGAGGAGAACCCACAACCAAGGTGTAGCAGGTCACAACTTAGAGACTTCAATGAAAATGCTTATGGATGGAATTAATATCGATTGAACCTTATGGCTATGGACATTATCGGTGCCATATTACTGCCTCCTCTACAGGCAGATACTAAGATCACGGTATTGAGTGTATTGCACCGAATGTTCCAAAACAGCGGACCATTCACAATCTTGATGCTATTGGTTTAAGAGTGTTTCCATCGTCATTAACTGGCAATACAGTTGCATGGTTGTCCATGCTTTCTCTTAGCACTACTACAAGTTGGTTTGAGCTTCAAAAAGTATTCCTTAAAAGATATTTTCTATGATCTATGAAGTTGAAGCTTAAAGACCAAATCAATAACTTCGAGCAATTATTGGGTGACTCTATTAGCACAACATGGGAAAGGTTTACCAAATATTTGAGATGGTCCTCAAAAATAAGATTGTTGATGATGACTTAGTTGAGATTTTCTATCTGGCACTTGACGAGAATAGTCAAGCTTATGCCAGACACAATCATGGGAGGCATGTTCCTTGACCAACCTTTTGCATTAATAGTTGCAAGAATGGAGCAAGTGGTCAAAACAAATAGAGCATAGGGTCAGCAAGAGTGAGGTGCGATGAAACCTTCTTGTGCGATCAATAGAACAATGAGCAAGCAAAGGTAAACGAAGAGATCATAGAGCAACTTGCTCAACAGCGCACAAGCATGGACTTAGTTTTAAAGCAAAACTAAGCAATTGTCAAGGCAGTCATCCACCAACCTCTAAAGGATTCCATCTATGAGGATCCATTTTTTGATGAAGATGCATGTTTTGTAAGCAACCAAGTGGTGAGTTTTCGGATAAACCCCCAATGGTCCAAATTGGACTATTGAAGGCAAAGCTCCGGGAATCAAGGTCGGAACGTCAATCGTGATGGGGTGTATAGAGATACTATGAGAGAGAGAGAATGCCAAATGCTAAATGGGGAAGAAGAAAGGGCTACAGGAATGATCCTTTTGTGCCACCTCACAACCGTGAGGCGAGGTCAAGTAACTCCATGATCAAAGAGATGTTGGAAATGTTGTTGAAGAGGGCCGACCACCAAGATGAGACTTTAAAGGGAATGAAAGCAGATATTTCAAGTATTAAGCAATAAATAAAGGCTCACTCGATGTCGATTAAGAAACTTGAACAACAATTTGGAAAAGTTTCTTCGTAATTGAACCAATGTCAAGAGGGCACCTAACTAAGCAATACAGTTCAAAATCCTAAAAATAAAAGGTATTGCATGGCGGTCATGTCTCGAAGTATCAAAAATACTGTAGATTCCCATATGCCAATTGTCAAAATGGAAACAATAGGAAGAGAAGGAATAAGGAGACCAAGGAATACAACACAGGAGAATAACCCAAGAAATATAAAACCTTTCAAAGGCCCCCTCCCCCTTTTCCTCAAAGGCTTGGGAAGAGGAAGGAGGAAGGTAATTTTGAACAGTTCTTGCAGATGCTCAAGAAATTATCAATAGACATTCCCTTAATGGAAGCTCTTGAGAGGATGCCAGAGCATGCCAAATGGGTAAAGGATCTAGTCAAGAAGCAAAAAGTGAGCCAAGACCTTTCTCAAAATTTTCAATGTTATAGTGTCATCACTACAAAATCTTTGGTGCAAAAGCAGGAAGACCTGGGTGCATTCACTATACCATGCACTATAGGAGAACTTGAGTTTACTAATGCAATATGTGACTTGGAAGCTAGCATTAAATTGATGCCTCTTGATGTATTCAAAAAGATCATTTTAAGGAGCCTTGTTTCTATGAAGATGATGTTATTGATAGCAGACAAAATAGTCAACAAGCCTGTGGGGATACTATATGATGTGCTGATAAAGGTAGACAAATTTATATTTCCTGCATATTTTCTATACTTGACTGTGAGGTTGATTTGTAGTTCCTGTCATCTTGGGAAGACCTTTCTTAGCCACAGGTTGAGCATTAGTTGATATGGAAAGAGCCTACTCACTTTCAGGCTTGGGAAAGAGGCATTTGTGTTCCAAGTGGGTTAACATAATGGAAAGAGTTCTAAGTTCCAGGTCTTTTCAATGATTCAACGGATGAGGATAGTGAAGTGGAGATCCTGGTAGTATTAAGGCTCAAGTTGATCATTTTGGAAGCTGTGTTGATGAATTTCAATGGTGACAACATTTCTGATTAGGAGGAAACGCTAAATACTCTTAGGGTGTCATTTGGGCCGAGGCGACAAGCAAGGCTGGAGTTAGATTTATGGAATAGAGAAACACCACCTATGAAGCCTTCTGTAGAAATACCACCAGAGTTAGAGTTAAAGGCATTTCCTTCATATTTGAAATACGCATACTTGGGAGAGAATAGTACATTACATGTCATCATTATAGCAGCTTTGAGTGAGGTTAAAACAGAGGCCCTTGTCTCAGTTCTCAAGAAGTTCAAAAAGGCCATTGGGTAGACAACTACAAACATCATTGACATGCCCCCTGGGATATACACTCACAAGATTCAACGGGTTAAGGATTATAAACTGAGTATTGAGCATTAAAGAAGGTTGAACCCCGCAATGCAATAGGAAGTGAGGAAAGAAATCATCAAGTGGTTAGATGCAAGGGTAATCTGCACAATTGTCGACAATGAGTGGGTAAGTCCAGTACAATGTGTTCAAAAAAAGAGAGGTATCATAGTGGTGCCTAATGAGAAAAATGAGTTGATCCCCATGAGAAACCACCGGATGTAGACTATCAATGGATTATGGAAAGGTCAGTGCTTCTACCGAGAAAGATCATTTTCCTATGCCTTCATGGGTCAAATGCTCGATAGATTGGCAGAGAAGGGATGGTATTGTTTCTGTGATGGATATTTCGAGTATAATAAGATTGTTATCGTGCCCAAGGACAAGGAGAAGATAACTTTCAAATGTCCTTATGGTACCTTTTCATTTAAGAGAATGCCTTTTGGATTACGTAACGCTGCAACAGTATTTCAAAGATGCATGATGTCTATTTTTCTCCGACATGGTTGAGAGCACTATTGATGTGTTCATAGAATTTCAGGCAAGGTAATCGAGGTGGATAAAGCCAAAATCGAGGTTATATAGAAATTGCCATCACCAATTTCAGTTAAAAGGAATTAGGAGTTTTCTAGGCTATGCAGGATTCTACTATTGCTTTGTAAAGGATTTTTCCAAGATTTCACACTCCTTATGTAAGTTATTGGAGAAAGACACCAAGTTTATGTTTGACGATGCATGCATGCATTCCTTTGAAGAATTGAAAAGAAGGCTAACCGCAGCACCCATTATCATGGCTCTGCATTGGTCACAACCATTCAAAGTAATGTGTGATACAAGTAGGGTTGCACTAGGTGTGGTGTTAGGGCAACGAAGGTAGAAAATTCTACATCAAATCTATTATGCTAGCAAAGCATTAAATGTGGCCCAGAAAAACTATATAGTGACTGAAAAAGAATTACTTGCCTTAGTTTTTGCCTTAGAAAAATTTTGGTTATACTTGTTAGGGGCCAAGGTGATTGTGCACATAGACTATCGGAGCTCAAATATCTGACGGCCAAGAAGGATGCAAAATCATGGTCAGATGGGTACTTCTCTCATAAGAGTTTAACTTTGATGTGATTGACAGAAAGGGGTCATAAAATCAAGTAGCCGATCATTTCTCTAGATTCAAAGATGAAGCTATGGTGAAGTTTGACGATGGTCTTGACTTAAATGACTCATTCCCTAATGAGAAAATTTTGGCGGCCTCCCATGATCATATACCTTGGTTTTTATTCTAACTACTTGGTGAATGATATAGTGCCGCCTTATTTGAACACCCATCAACGTCGTAAGTTTTTGCAAGATGTAAAGAAGTTCTTCTGCAATGAGCCATATTTATTTCCCATTTGTGCGGATGGGTTCATCAGTCGATATTTTTTAGAAGTGGTAATGATAAGCATTCTTTAAGTATGACACTCTTCGTTGGTTGGTGGCCATCATTGCAGTATGGCTACTATTGGTAATCTATACATCAAGACGCCCATGATTATGTAAAGTCTTATGATAGATGCCAAAGAGAGGGCGAAGTTTCATGAAGCCATGAACTCTATCTAAATCCTAGTTTGGTCATAGAACTATTTGATCTTTGGGGCATTGATTTTATGGGACCCTTTGTTAGCTCCCATGGTAACAAGTACATTCTGGTTGTAGCTGATTATATCTCTAAGTGGGTGGAGGCCGTGGCTCTACCAAACAATGAGAGTAAGAGTGTTATTGGGTTTCTCCGAAGAAGCATTTTCTCTAGGTTCGGTACACCTTGGGAAATTATCAGTGGTGGAAGGTCTCTTTTTTGTAAACGATTGTTAAAATCTCTCCTTCAAAGATATAGTGTTAAGCAGCGTGTGGCAATCCCGTATCATCTCCAAACTAGTGGGCAAATGGAATTATCAAATCAAGAAATAAAGCAAAGCTTATCTAAAATGGTAAAAATGAATCACACTGATTGGTCAAGAAAGTTGGATGATGCTTTATGGCCTACTAGACTGCCTTCAAAACTCCCATCGGAATGTCCCCTTATCAACTAGTGTTTGGGAAGGCATATCACCTACCATTTGAACTTGAGCACAATGCATTATGGGCATTGAAGAAGCTAAATCTAGATTGGCATGAAGCTGCAACTTCTAGGTTCATGCAAGTGAACGAGCTTGATGAATTTAGACTGCATGCATATGATAGCTCTACCTTGTGCAAACAACGAATAAAAGTTTAGCATGATCGCGAAATTGAAGATCGCCAATTTTCCTTGGAAGACATAGTATTGTTCTACAACCCCAAGCTGTGGTAGTTTCCTGGAAAACTCAAATCTATGTGGATAAGGCCCTTTGGAGTAGTGCACATTTTTAGTTATGGAGCCATCGAGTTAGAAAGCAGGGATGGAAACACTTTCAAAGTCAATGGTTAGAGGGTCAAATGGTACATAGGTAACATGAAAGAAATCAAGACAGTGTAAGATTCGGATATTCATGAAGCATGAGCATAAAAACTTTCTGTCATGCCGTAGTAATAAATTAGGCACTTCCTAGGAGGGAACCCAAGGTATTCCCCTTGCACCTTATCTATGTGTTTATACTTTGAGTACAAAGTATCCTATTTTTGTGGGGGGTGGGAACTTATGGGTTAAGGTATAGTCTGAGTAGCCTCAAGCCCATAACTTCTCCTATTTTTGAACCCAAGTTTTTCTTGCCGTGATTCTTTTTCCTTATGGATGTTTACTTTTCTGTTGAACCGACATGTTTAGGTAGCGTAGATAATGTGTAAATTGATAGTAGAGTTATCTATTGGTATATCCATAGTTTTTAGATGTGTTTTAAAGTTTTGATAAAAATAAAAATTGGGTACCGTCAAAATTTTTAAGATTGTAGTTATTGATGGACTCATACATTTTTGAGTATCTAGCAATGTTTGTGCTGATATTATGAAGGTAAGTTAAGGCTCAAACCATGACCTGTGAGTCTATACTTGATTGTGGATGCAATGCCATATGTGTTGTGAGCTTATTTTGCTGCATTCGTGCATCTTGTATGACCTCAGAACATGGCTTAGTATTCTAAGATTGATTTGGTGATGTGGTGGATATGGAAAGGGTCCTAGGCCTTTGTTTTTTGAGTGAACCCACTTTAAGCATAGATGACCCACCAAATGAGTGAGTGAATCCCTTGTTCCAAATTTTTGATCTTCTCATGTACTCATTCCTTCTTGACACCTTGCTCGCTTAACCTTTTTTGATGAAATACCTTGATATTGGCCCTGGTCTATCCTTGGACATGTGAACCTTGTTTGAGACTAAAAGCTTAAGTTGAGGGTGGCTATAAGTTGTAGCCCTGATTTGAGGAATAGATATTGTGTACTTCACCTTAGACTAAAAGCCTAAGTTGAGGGTGACCGTTATTGTGGTAAAGTAATGACAATGAGGTGGTTAGTTGCGAAATGAAAAATCATGAGCCGAGTGAAGAAAAAGAAAACATTTGCCTTGAAATGAGAAAAAGTAGAAAGAATTGAGCTCACAAATAAGGAACAGCTGAAAATAAAAGAAAGCACTTGAGAAAAAGTTTAAAATAGGAGAATAATGGTGAATTTACTGAAAAAGGTTGGGTTATGAAAGCAAAAAGTGTTGGTAAACGTGGTTCAAAGATAACTTTTAATCACTACTTGCCTAAATGCCATATATAAGCCCCCCTGAACCTATGTTACAAGCCCATAAGTCCTAAGTTAATCTAAATCAACTTATCACCAAGCTAGAAGATGAGTATAGAGACAAGCCTATGGTGTTAGTCAGTATGCATGACTTTGACTTGTGAGAGTGAGAATGTTTCCTCTGTCCCTGAATTAAAATTCTTTTTAATTGAGTATGAGGGACTTCTTTTCAGTGAGGGCATTTGCACTACTTGAGTAGCATATGACTACACCAGCGATTATAGACGGATGATGCTCCTTAGCTTGTCATAGTTGGATTTCCAACTGTCTCATTATGTTCTGGTTTTGCTTATTAACTTTACAATCCTATTTTGCAAATGGTATTTGGGTACCTGAATCAAAGGAGTTGTTGTATATGCCATTAGTGTAGCTACTATGTATTTCTTATTGTCTTCTTAGATTGAGTTGCTTGATGACAAGCAACAATTCTAATTTGAGGGTGTTGATCTACTGTCAAATACAAGACATATGATACCCAAAACAAGGGATTTGGTGAGTTCTTAATGCGACTTTTTATGGCTTTTATGTATTTTTGTGTTGTTCTTGTAAAAATGTTAAGTTGGCTTGATTTTGAAGAAACGTTATAGATTTTTGCTGAATCATAGGACATATGAGCACATCTACGAGTCGCAGCCCAAGCTACGAGTCGTAGGGTATGTCATAGCAAGAAATGAAACCCAAAATTTGGGAATCTACTAACTGGAGGTCACCCCTATGAGCCCATCCTACAAGTCATAAGTCTCACCACGAATTGTATAGGTGGACTTGTAGAAGGAATCAAAGATTCAAAATGTTGGACCAAAAAATAAAGGCCAAGACTACGAGAGAAACATATAAGTCGTAGCTCAAGAAACAACTCGTACCTGTAGGCTGTACCAATTCAGTCCAAGATGCGAAGAACTTGATATGGACCTTGACTACAACTTTTAGGTTACCCTACGAGTCATACCTGCAAGGAGTACCTGCTGCCAACTCTCTTCTCTGTATTATTTTTGGGGTATATTTGTAAACACTACAAATACATTAAGTTAGGTTTTTATGACGAGATTCCAGATTTTAGGAGATAGAACTTGCCTTTGAATTTTCTCTCAAGAATATTTTAGGGTTTTAGATTAGTTTATTATTGTCTCTTGCAAAACCCATTTTGGGGAGTACAAATCTTGCTTTTTATTCATTGCTAACCAATCAAGCATTTGAGTTTACAACTTGTGGTGCCTGCACTTTTCATTGTTTTTGGTAAAACTTTCAGTTATGTCTTGTATTTGCATTTTTGCTTATTTTGCCTTAGGCCTGAGTAGCTAACAAACCACAACTTGGGGTTGTGGAAATCATAGGTATTTTACTCGAAATAACATAGCTTTATCGCATTTCTATGATTGGGGTTTGTATATATTATCTATTTCCCTTCATTATGATTGTCATTTGGTGGTGGCCAACACTAAACCCCGCCTACTATCACTAACCTAACCAAGGTAGGTGACGAATAAGAAAAAAGAAGTAGATGATAAGATTAAATTGATGTGTTTCCTCTAATGAACCATACTTGACCAAGGGGAGGTTGACTGGGAATATTTGTAACGGTTAGTTGGCACACGATGGTGAAATTTGACCTTCACCTTCACAAGAGTGCTGGAAGAACCTATGTTACCATCCTGCATGTGAATTTCCAATTGTAGTTATGTTACCTAGGGTAATTGAGTCAATGAACCATGGTGAACACAATTCCAAGTTGTCCCTAAAATTTAGTATTTTCTTACTTCATAATTTAATGTTTATTTTGCTTTGTTTTAGAATCACAACCCCCCCCCCTCCCTATTTAAAGATTTTAGTTATCTATGCTTGAAATGATTAGTAGTGAATTTTTGTAGTCATGCCCTGTATTCCCTGTGGACTAAACCCTAACCTTTGGTTAGGTTAATTGCTAACAGTGATCGCGTTCTTATTGGAGCTTGAACATCATCAATGACCCAAGCCTAGGTCCTAGATATGACACGACAAATAGGGAACCCGAAAGAACCCCAATCAAGGCTCTTAACTTATCATTACACATCATTTGCCATGGAAACATATAAAAGATACAAAGTACGAGTAAGGGGAAAAGGTTTTAAGGGATAGCTTGCAAAACATCATCATCAAGAGGCATAGAGTTAAAGCTCATACCATAGATACATACCTTGTCCAACAAACACCTCTAAATACATATATAAGACCGGGGGTCAAGACAAGGTAACCATACTCACCCTCATAGTCTAAGAGAACATAAAGTAGAGTGTCTCAATACAAAGCATGGGAAAACATAGACCAAGGTCCCCTAAATTAAGGACTCACCCACTAGCTTGAGTAGCACCGAACTAGCCACGTGGGGGAGGAGGATGATCATCTTGGTCTCCGGTTCCTACATGGTGATATCATGTAGGCAAGAGTATGTGTTAGTATGTTTGAATATACTAAGTTTGTAGGATGTAATGCAACAAGTAATAGACATCATAATCAAAATGCATAACAAAAGGTAATAGGCATAATGTAGCAATATGGCATACATGACCACTGCTAAAGTGAAACATGTTTAAGAGACTTTTACTCATATAAGATATCATATGTGTAGAATACACCAAATTAGATTTCCAAGGTACGAACCCCTTGGTAGCTTAGTGATGATGCTGCCCCATCACTTATGTAGTAAAGTACTAATCCTTCACTCAGCTGATGAGTGCGAACCCCCAACTCGGTTGGTGATAATGCTACCCCATCACCTAGATCGAGAAGTACTAACCCTTCCCTTGATTGATGAGTACAAACTCCCATCTCGGTTAGTGATGATACTGCTCCATCACTAGGTGGAGAAGTACTAACCCTTCCCTGGTTGGTGATAATGTCGCTCCATCACCTAGGTGGAGAAGTACTAACCCTTCCTTTGGTTGATGTGTACAAACCCCCATCTTGGTTATCCAGGTTCGTAGACCCCCAGAATTGGGCATGGTCTAATGCAACACTTTATATTGAATTTATCATGTACATAAGCTCATTTCATCATCGTAACATCAACCATATCATATCTCATTCTTTGGACCTTCAATTCCATAAAAAATCATAACCGAACATTTTATCAAACACTTGGGAGGTGTGATGGTGGCAAAAGACCATGCAATTTAGAGATAAAATCATGCAACAAAGTCTATTGTAAAACCAGCAATCAATGCCTGAAAACACCTCCAAGAATTCATATCAAAACCTCTTATTAAATCCAACACTAGATCTAAGATTTAGAGCTTAAAACATGCTAAAACAACCATACATTCATGAACTCATATAACAATCCAATAAATTCATTAATATAGAAGACACATATGTCAAATCAACTTTAAATCATACAAATTGAGTAAAAAGGATATTAGAACACCATGAGTGGAAGAACCCAATGGCTAAAACCTATATACTTTAGCTTTGGAGAATTTCTTGGTGAATATGGAGGTGAGAACTTGAAGCTTGGATGAATTCCTTAAGATTTGAAGAGATTTGGAAGAGATTTGGACACTTGATTTTGGAGTGAAATATTAATCTAAGGGTTTGAGATAGTATTTTATCAATACAATGAAGAACTTAAGGGTTTGGGACCTTAAATGAGCATAAGAAACATCAATCTAGACTTAGAAAGGGTGGAAAAGGACCAAAATAACCCTTCCTAAAAAGTTGTCTAACAGCAATTACAGGCCCCGTTACGACCTGTAGGTAGCACGACGACTTGTAGAACCCTTCCCTTTACCACTAGGGTCAGTTTAGAAGTCTTTGGAAATTGCTATGAGCCTAAGGAACGAGTTGTACCCAGACCTACGACATGTAACAAGGGGCTCGTAGTGCAAGTCTGCACTAGCAGTCTTCAGTAAGATAGCCATAACTTTTGACTTAGAAATCTGAATGAGGTGAAACCAAGTGTGTTGGAAAGCTGACTCAAAGGTTATGCTAATTTAAACTTGACCCTTCTATGGACCAACACCCAAGAATCAATTCACAGGGAAGTTTTGAACTTTTCTAAGTACTTAGAGTCTCCCACGACCCTATTACACTCTCCACCTAAATGAATGAGACTTGAAACATGGGTACATAAGATCGTAGAGTTATAGAGTGTCATACTCCAATATTTATTTAAGCAAAAGGACCTGAACATACGACAAAGAAGGTGGCTAGAATTAGTAAAAGACTATGATGCTGACATTTTATACCATCCTGGTAAAGCTAATGTTGTTGGTGTTGAACTTAGCTGAAATTCCATATAAAGTCTAATCCATGTTGAAGCTGATAAAGTTGAAATGAAAAAAGACCTATGCTAGCTAGTTAGTTTGAAGGTGCAATTGGTAGATACAGAGGATGGAGGTGTAATTGTTCAACACACAACAGAATCTTCCATTATTATTGAAGTAAAAGAGGGACAGTGCGAGGATCCTAAGCTTAGAACACTAAGGGAGAGCATTACACAACAACAACATCCTTAATTTGAGCTAACTGAAGATGGATTCCTTAGGTACTAGGGTCGCTTGTTTGTGCCAAATATCAGAGGACTCTGTGCCAAGATTCTTTCTGAGGCCCATTATTCTAGATAGTCAGCCACCCTGGAGTGAAAAAAATGTATTGAGACCTCCAACTAATCTATCGATGGAATGGCATGAAATATGATATTACAGATATAGTAGCCCAATGTCCCAATTGCCATCAAGTTAAAGAAGAACATCAAAGACCTGGAGGCCTAGCTCAATATATTGAGCTTCAATGTGGAAATGGGACATCATAAATTTGGACTTCATCACTAGTTTTTCTCGTACTCCATGCAGGTATAATTCTACTTGGGTAATCATTGATAGATTGACAAAATCTACTCATTTCTTACTAGTAAGAATGACGTATTTAGTGGAGGATTATGCTAAGCTTTACATTCAAGAGATTGTTTGCCTTCATGGAGTTCCATTATCTATTATCTCTGATCGAGGGGCTCAATTTATGGCACATTTTTAGAAGTCTTTTAATTATGGTCTGGGCACTCAAGTAAATCTCAACGTCACTTTTCATCCACAAACTAATGGGCAGGCAGAGCGTACCATCCAGACTGTTGAGGATATGTTTCGTGCATGTGTGCTGGACTTTAAAGAAAGATAGGATGGTCATCTACCTCTTGAGTTTGCTTATAATAAAAGCTTCCAAGCCATTATTCAAATGGCACCTTATGAAGCATTATATGGGCAAGAATGTAGGTCGTCGATCGATTGGTTTGAGGTCGGGGAGGTAAAGTTACTAGGCCCTAATCTAGTTGAGCAAGCGATGGATAAAGTGAGACTTATTAGAGACTAATTAAAAACAGCCTAGAGTCGGAAGAAGTCATGCATTTTGGAAAGATAGGAGAGCTCAATCCTAGGTATGTTGGATCATGTAAGATTATCCGAAAGATTGGCAAGCTGGAATATGAGCTTAATTTGCCTTTAGAATTGGGACTAGTCCATCTAGTGGTTCACATATCGATGTTACGGAAGGGTATTGGAGATCGTTCGCATATTGCTCCCATTGAGGATATCCATATTGCTGAAGACTTTTCTTATGATGAGGTGCCAGTAGTTATTTTAGATTGACGAGCGAGGAAGCTTCAAAATAAAGAAGTAGCCTCCGTGAAAGTATTATGGAGGAACAATAATAAAAGGAAATAACTTGGGAAGGGAAAGAGGAGATGATGAAGAAGCACCCTCAGCTATTTACAAATTAAGGCGAGTCATATTTTAAAAGTTGGCAGTCATTTATCTACAGTAACTTAAATTTTAAACTAGTTGGAAGTATAATTTACATGCATTATCACGGGATAGCTATACAAAGTTTAGTAGTTTGAATTTTCAAAAGTTGATTTATGGAATTGGGGGGATAAAAGGAATATCTTCACAAATCACATTTTGAGATATAGTAGTGCAACAAAGACGTTGTACTGATACATTCACGAATGAATGTTCTTAAGGGGGAGAGTGTGACACCTCGTGTTTCTTGTCTTCCATGTATATAGGGTAGAAATATGTGATTTTGGATAAAATCTAAGGATAATAAGGCTGCCAATAAGTTCTAACCTTAGCGACTTAAAGTTTAAATTCAAAGGAATCCCCTTATTGCACATTCAGGATTAAAGAAATGACCCAAGTCGCACCTTGCTCTTTTCAGAAGGTTTAAATTAAGCTTCACTTTTCAGATGAGACTAAAAGTGTATAACTTTCTAATAATGGATTTTCAAAGGTACTTTAATAGCACAAAGGTCATTCATTAAGCTTTGGAATCAAGAAAGTTGCAACATAAAGTTTGGCCAAAGTTACTGTAAATTTCTTTAAGAAATCCTTCTTAAATTTGGGTCAAATATATTAGGCCATATCTCAAAAACTATAAGGAGTTAGAAAGTGCGTGACCTATCAAATCGAATACCTATGAGCCTAGTTTTTAATGCAAAAACCAACATATCAAAACGACATCAGAATAAAAAGTTATGATCATTTTACTAGGACTGCCGAGTAGGAAATCGAGTCATGGGCTGGGTAGTGTCAACCCATCTAAAGGTTGGCTAATTTGAGCTTTCTAAAACACAAATTAACTCCATTTATGCCAAATAGATAATAAACTATAGACAAAGTTCTCTCAAGGTGTCCAATTGATTTAGGTGAGTTTTTCATATTTTTACCATTAAATTTCATCCCCGTTCCTAGAAATGTATGTCTTATGCTTTGCAATTATTTTCCCCTCCTATTAGTTGTGTTTGGGGCTGCTTTTAGGCTGTTAAAAAATAGTATTCTTGTTGGTTGTTTGTTTGCAATTGGTGTAGTTAGGTGATAATTTTTGGGATCCTTTATGGTAATTTTTACGAAGTTCTACGGACGTTTCCTCGCGTAAATACTATATGGCGAGTCTGGTCATTAATGCTTAATTCTGGACTATATATAGATGTATTTAAGTTGCATATATATAGTTATTATCAAGCTTAGGATGTAAGGAAAAATGCTTGTGAAAAGACTTTGAGCCATTGGACGTCCGTTGGAAAGGTATATTAAGGCTAAGCTCCATCCCTCCTTTTAGTACGAAATCCAGAAAGTTTCCCAAAATGTCAAATGCAATATCTTGCTATTCTACTATTAGAAAGACCTTATGTGAAAGGCATTGGGATTGCAGCTGAGTTATTTTTACGACGATATTAGGTTTACATTCTGTTTGGTCACTTAAACTGGACATTCAATATCTTTGTATCATTTTGTCGATTTCTTGACTACCTATCCATACGTTCAAGGGGTTTTTCTTCTTGGTGCATTTTCATTAAAATAATGTAGATTACAAAAGGAATGTGGTAGTCATAATCAATTCTTCTTCCAAACATAAAACATAATTGAAGCATTTAATAAGTAACACGTTGATTTTCAATAATCTGTAGCGTAATGCTCCTATTTAGATTATTAAGGCATTTGACTCTGTTTAGATACTTTCTTTCACTAATTAACATGGGACCAAGTATAAGCATTATTTAAAAAACCTTTATGAACATTTTCATAGTTAAGGCCTCATTCAATATATTAAGTTGTCAAACTTATTTAAAAGATATGTAAGATTCCACAAATCATGTGTACATATTACGATAATGATTATGTTGTTATGAGGATAAGTATATCATTGAGTCATGATTGGCTGAAATTATGCTATGTCCCACAATGTGCATTCAATATTCATATCATACATGGTACGTTATGCATGGACTCCAAGCTATAATCGGTGGTATGGGGCCTATTTGCCCAAATGATTATCTATACATGTATATGGTACAGATGGCCACAGTTAGGCAAATATGATGTCGGTTCACTATTGGAAAGGACCACCATTGCTAGCATTTGGTTGGGTATGTCATGCATTTGTATCTATCTATATATATATATATTCACAATATGAGGTTGATTGTTGGCTATTAAGGTTACTTGGGTTTTGGTTACAGGTGTTATTTTAATTACCCTTCTTACTAGTATTATCTATGGTTTATTTTCTGCCTTACACCAATATATGTTTATTCGTACTGATGTCCCGTTGCCTTGTGACACTACATTTTATTTCGTGCATGAAAGTGCAGGTAGGGACTCTAATCGACCCCTACACTAGGAGCCCTGTTCAACTATTACTTGTTAAGCTCCACCTTTTCCTAGAGCTTTCACAGGATGATACTTTTGTCGTATAGCTGGGTATATTGGGACCATACCCCGACAATATTCATCATTCTCTTATATGCTATTGTGGATATGTTATTTTTGGTGGGTTCTTTGGTGCCTTTCATTCTCCAGTCATAGGAGTGTTATGTATATATAGTGTGTGTCTGCACCTCTGTTTTTGTAGCCTTGCCGTCTAGCTAGTACTTTAGCATTTTGATTTATCTATCTTGTTGTACATGATTTGCTATCGACCAGGTCATGACCTAAATGGTCCAGGCTTAGCTTTTTCAAATGTTATGCTGCCCAATTTTCTTTTGAGCTCTAGCGTAATTAACTAGCATGCTTAGTGTATTACTCGTCCAATAACGGTATCGAGTGCTAGTCAAGCCTCCCCTCTTTTTGGGGCCTGACATAAACACGCCCAATATCAGATGATTTTGTATATAGAAATTAAATCTTCCTATATTACATATAGATAGGATTTTCCTATCGTAGATATTTCTATGGATTTCTCTTTAATCAAAATCAATATAGATGTGATGCATATTATAGGCCCCTATTTTGACCGAGCCATGCGAAAACTATTTTCAAGAAATCATTTATATCTTTTTCAATTGATGACGAGATTCTTGTGAACTTATCAATGATGGTTAGTTTACAAGCTTCTTCTAGGATATCGTTTTATTCTTTTGAAGACATTACCATTGATTTTTCCTTTTTCCTAGTTATACAACCTGTACATGAGCTTCAACTTCCTTGTAGTTCCATTACCATTTGCAGCTCCTACAACAGTAGTAAAGTTCAATAGGGGATCCTCGTACTTCCAGAAGGGGCATTTTTCTTGAGACTACCAATAAAAAAACAATTTGTTTAAGTTGATACATAAATTGATGTGAAAAATAAGTGGTTATGGAGATAGAATAAAGTTATTGTGGAAACAAAATTGATTTATCTTTATTTGGTAACTTTGATCATTCATTGGGGAGTTAGCATGTTCGATGAAGAGATGAGGAAGGCAACGTGTTAGACCCCGTATCTCTTTAAATTAAGGATAATGATCCAATTGGGAAACTTTGTTACGGATATTGTGTAATTTGAACTTAAGTATATTTCCAGTACATGATTAGAGTATCAAGTGAATTTGGTGTGCATAATTAAGTTTGAGTCGGAAGTCCTTGATTGGATCAAAATAGAA